>ML259044.1:64425-102458 GCA_005239495.1 Nicotiana undulata
CACGTCTACCTCTCGTCACTACTTCTTCGAGTTTAGACGGGATACTCACTGGGTACATATTTTTTTATATGTACTCATGCTACACTTCTGTACTTAATTGTACAGGCTCTGAGGTTGTTGCACCTAGTCACCATTCGGGTGTTCGTCGCTGAGAGTACTGCCGGGATTTGACTACACGGTGAGCTGCTCTTCCTGGCGTTGTGCAGCGGCACTGTGGAGTTTCTATTACTTTTGGGATATTTCTGTCTACCCCCTTTCAGACAGTTGTACATTCATTTTGTCTATTTGTATATTCGACTAGTTTCCTGTGGACTTGTGACACTAGGTCTTGGCACACGTAGTTGATTCACTAGTATTATACTACTCTGTTTTATGATGGCAAACGATTTTTGAGTTACTTTAAATTACATTTCCTCACTTCCTCACTTTCATTTAAGGACTGCTTAAATTAAAACTGGATAAGTATTTGAACATCTTATTTGTTTACGTAATTTCGTTAGTAACTAGTGTTGGCTTGCCTGACTTCGATGTTGGGCGCCATCACGACCTGAGTAGGAATTTGGGTCGTGACAACATGGTATCAGAGCTCTAGGTTCACGTAGGTCTCACAAGTCACAAACAAACCTAGTAGACTATAGCAGATCGATACGGAGACGTCTGTATTTATCTTTGCGAGGCTACAGGGAGTTAGGAAAACCTCTCTTTATTCTTATTCTATCGTGCAACCGATGGTCTTACTAAGTCTCGCTCTTCTATTCTCTCACAGATGGTGAGGACTCGTACAGCTGATGTTCCAGGCCCGGGAGATACCACTACCCCCGTAGTCCAAGGTCGTGGCAGAGGCCGGGGGAGGGCACCGACCTGAGGTAGGGGACGAGGGAATCCCAGAGTAACCCCATTAGCACGCCCAGAGGACCCTATCCTTGAGGGGCGGGGTGAGGTGACCCCCGCAGATCCAGCTCCGATGGATTTCACGATAGCACCGGGCTTCCAGGAGGTCATGGGCCGTATGATGCAGTTCATGGATACTATGACTCAGGCTGGTTTATTTCCAGCGGATACTGCTACATCTCAGGCGGGAGGGGGAGTTCATACCCCTACCATCCAGGTCGTAGGTCATGCAGCGGCGGTATATCAGAGTCCGGGTACTCTGCCCGCGGGTGGAGCACAGCCAGCAGTTGCACCTGAGCTTAGACCAGCTGCGGACGGTGATCCACAGAAGTTACTTGATAGATGGACTCGATTGCACCCGCTTGTCTTCGGAGGTGAGAGGGGCGAGGATGCCTAGGACTTTATTGATAGGTGCAGGGACAGACTGCACAAAATGAGGATTTTGGAGTACCAAAGAGTTGATTTCACTACTTTTCAGCTAGAGGTCAAGGCCCGCAGATGGTGGCAGTCATTCATCCTCAGTAGGCCCGCAGGTTCCCTTCCTCTCTCATAGGAGCGGTTCACTCAGCTGTTCCTAGACGGGACGGGTATATTCCATCCTCTGAGAGGGAAAAAATGCGGTATCAGTTTGAGCAGCTGGAGCAGGGACATATGACATTGACGGATTACGAGGCCAGGTTTTCAGAGTTGTCCCGTCATGCCCTCATGATTCTTCCTACGGATGCTGAGAGAGTGTGGAGATTTGTAGCTGGGCTGCACTCAAGTATTAGGGCCAACATGGCCCGAGAGGTGGAGATGGGTACTCCTTATCAACTTGTGGTCGAGATAGCTCGTCGGATCGAGGGTTACCGATAGAGGGGCAGAGAGCAGGGTCAGCAGGATAATGGGATAGATTTTTGGGAGATTTCATAGGCGCCCCAGGCAGGGGCAGGGGTTAGTTCAGCAGAGGCCATCCTAGCAGGCCTCCACACTCAGCTCCTCCACCACCTCCTCGTGGTGTTCCAATGAGGCCTTACTTCAGTGCTATTCCGGAGAGTTCTTACCGCCCACCAGCCATTCAGGGTTCCTCCGGCAGGTATTCAGGTCATCAGGGTTCTCCCAGTCCTTACTTTAGTGCTATGCCAGAGGTTTCTCACCGTCCCCCAGCTATTAAAGGTTCTTCTTCTTCAGGGCAGCAAGCCATGCCTCTAGTGAGATGCTATGAGTGTGGGGATTCAGATCATATGAGGAGGACTTGTCCCAGACTTTGGGGCAAGGCTGTTCAACAGAGTTATCAGCCTACATACTCAGCACCGGTGCTCCGTCCACCCAGAGGTGGGGGACAGGCTGGTAGAGGTCGTCCTAGAGGAGGAGGCCAGTCGGTGGGGAGCCCAGCTAGCTCCTATTCCATTCAGCAGAGTTCAGTCTTCAGGTACTCCAGCCAGATTCTATGCTATTCCGTCCCGAGCATATGCAGTGGCCTCAGGCGCTGTGATCACAGGTATTATTTCAATATGTGGTAGGGAGGCATCAGTGCTATTTGATCCAGGATCTACTTATTCTTATGTGTCAGCTTTATTTGCTTGTTTTTTGGATGTTCCTTGCGAGTCCTTAGGTTCTCCTATATGTGTGTCCACTCCTGTGGGCGATTCTGTAGTGGTAGACCGGGTCTATTGGTCTTGTGTTATCACCTTTTGTGGGTTCGAGACTAGAGCGGACCTTCTATTTCTCGACATGGTGGATTTCAAGATTATCGTGGGCATGGATTGGCTATCTTCTCATCATGCCATCTTGGATTGCCATGCCAAGACGGTTACTTTGTCCATGCCCGAGTTGCCTAGGCTGGAATGGAGAGGTTCCTCAGTTAGTGCAGCCACTAGAGTTATTTCCTTCCTGAAGGCTCGACATATGGTCGAGAAGGGTTGTTTGGCATATCTTGCTTATGTGCGGGACACCACCGCCGAGCTTCTGACGATTGATCCAGTGCCAGTTGTTCGAGAGTTTGCGGATGTCTTTCCTTCAGACCTTCCGGGCATGCCTCCGGATCGAGATATCGATTTTTGTATTGATGTAGCTCCAGGCACTCAACCTATTTCTATTCCCCCGTACCGTATGACTCCAAAGGAGTTGAAGGAGTTTAAGGAGAAGCTTGAGGAGTTGTTAGCTAAGGGGTTTATCAGACCCAGTGTGTCGCCGTGGGGTGCTCTAGTTCTATTTGTAAAGAAGAAAGATGGGTCTATGTGGATGTGTATCGATTACCGCCAGTTGAACAAGGTAACTATTAAGAACAAGTATCCATTACCGCACATTGATGATTTGTTTGACCACTTGCAGGGTGCCAGGGTATTTTCTAAAATTAACTTGAGATCGGGGTATCATCAGCTGAAGATTCGGGCTTCGGATGTTCCGAAGACTTCGTTTCGTACGAGATATGGCCATTATGAGTTCCTAGTGATGTCCTTCGGCTTGACTAATGCCTCGACAACATTTATGGACTTGTTGAACAGGGTGTTCAGGCCGTATATTGATTCTTTTGCCATCGTCTTCATTGATGACATTTTGATTTACTCACGTAGCATGGGAGAGCACGAGCAGCATTTGAGAGTTGTGCTCCAGACCTTGCGAGAACAGAAGCTATATGCTAAGTTCTCCAAGTGTGAGTTTTGGTTGGACTCCGTGGCATTCTTGGGGCATGTGGTATTTGGAGAGGGAATCAAGGTTGATCCTAAGAAGATTGAGGCAGTTCAGAGTTTGCCACGTCCTACTTCAGCGACAGAGATTAGGAGTTTCTTGGGTATAGCAGGCTACTACCGGCGATTTGTGGAGGGATTTTCATCCATTGCAGCCCCATTGACTAGATTGACTCAGAAGAATGCTCCTTTTTGATGGTTTGACGCGTGTGAAGCGAGCTTTCAGAAGCTCAAGACTGCATTAACTTCAGCACCAGTTCTAGTATTGTCTTCTGGTTCGGGGATGTATACGATGTATTGCGATGCTTCACGCGTTGGCTTGGAGTGTGTATTGATGCAGGAAGGGAGAGTTATTGCTTATGCTTTGCGCCAGCTGAAGGTTCATGAGAAGAATTACCCTGTACATAATTTGGAGTTGGCGGCGATTGTTCATGCTCTTAAGATTATGAGGCATTACTTATATGGGGTGTCTTGTGAGGTTTATACAGACCACCGCATCTTGCAACACTTATTCAAGAAGAGGGATCTTAATTTGAGGCAGCGCAGGTGGCTTGAGTTACTAAAGGATTACGACATCACCATTCTCTATCATTCGGTCAAGACGAATGTAGTAGCAGATGCTTTGAGTAGGAAGACGGAGAGTATGGGTAGCTTGGCCTATATTACAGCAGAGGAGAGACCGCTAGCCCTGGACATTCAGTCCTTGGCCAATCGGTTGGTGAGATTAGATCATTCAAAGCCTCGTTGAGTTCTAGCTTATGTGGGTGCTCAGTCTTCATTATTGGGGGAGATTAAGGCTCGACAGTATGATGACCCGTGTCTGGCAGAACTACGGGAGACAGTGGTTCAGGGTGGTGCCAAGGAGGTTACTATTGGCGAGGATGGTGTTCTGAGACTTCGGGGTCGATTGTGTGTTCCTAATGTTGATGGCTTGAGGCAGAGGATTCTAGAGGAGGCACACAGTTCGTGGTATTCTGTTCATCCTGGTGCTACGAAGATGTATCTTGATTTGAAGCAACATTTCTGGTGGAGACAGATGAAGAGGGACATTGTGGAGTATGTGTCTAGGTGTCTTAATTGCCAGCAGGTTAAATATGACCACCAGAGGCCAGGGGTCCTACTTCAGCAGATGCCCATTCCTGAGTGGAAGTAGGAGCACATTACTATGGACTTCGTGGTTGGGTTGCCTCGGACGTTGCGGAAGGTTGACGCGGTTTGGGTTATTGTGGATAGATTAACCAAATCGGCGCATTACATCCCTGTGGCTACTACTTATACTTCTGAGAGATTAGCTCAGATCTACATTCGAGAGATAGTCTGGTTGCACGGTGTACCAGTGTCCATTATATCAGATCGAGGTCCTCAGTTCACCGCGCACTTCTGGAGTGCATTGCATAGAGAAATGGGTACTCAAATAGATCTCAGCACAGCATTTCATCCACAGACTGATGGTCAGTCAGAGCGTACAGTTCAGATATTGGAGGACATGCTCAGAGCATTTGTGCTTGACTTTGGAGGCCAGTGGGACCAGTTCTTGCCTTTGGCCGAGTTTGCTTACAATAATAGTTATCAGTCCAGCATCGAGATGGCTCTATTTGAGGCTTTATATGGTCGGCGTTGTCGTTCTCCTATCGGGTGGTTAGATCATGGTGAGGCTGAGTTATATAGTATAGACCTGGTGAGAGATGCTTTAGAGAAGGTGAAGTTAATTTAGGAGAGGCTCCACACAGCACAGTCCAGACAGAAGAGCTACGCGGATCAGAGGGCACGTGATGTGTCGTTTATGGAAGCAGATAAGGTCTTGCTGAAGGTGTCGCCGATGAAGGGTATTACGAGATTCGGGAAGAAAGGCAAGCTGAGCCCGAGGTTCATAGGTCCTTTCGAGGTGTTGAGGCGAGTTGGAGAGGTTGCTTATGAGCTTGCTCTACCTCCCAGCTTATCAGGAGTCCATCAGGTATTCCATGTATCCATGCTCCGGAGATACCACGTCGACTTCTCTCACGTTGTTGATTTCATTACTATTCAGTTGGGCTACGAGGAGGAGCCAGTTGCTATTATTGATAGGCAGGACCGCCAGTTGAGATCTAAGAGCATTTTTGCTGTAAAGGTCCAGTGGAAGGGTCAACTGATCGAGGAGGCGACTTGGGAGTCCGAGGAGGACATGCAAAGTAGATATCCACACTTATTCAGCAATTCAGGTATTATTCTAGACCCGTTCGAGGACGAACGTTTGTTTAAGATGTGGAGAATGTAACGACCCCGACCGGTCAATTTGCGTATTCGGAGCCCGATCCCCGAAGTGATACTTCGCGTAGCGTCTTATCGTGATTTGTGACTTGCAGGGACGGGTGGTTCGGGATTTGGAAGTGTTTGGAATAGTATAGGAACACTTGGTTCCTTAAGGTTGGCTTTTAAAGCCAAGTTTGACTTCGGTCAACATTTTGAGTAAACGACATCAGAATCGAGTTTCCACGATTCCATTAGCTTCGTATGACGATTTCAGACTTGTATGTATGTCCGGAATGGGATTTGGATGACCCGAGAATGTTTCGATCCAACTAGCGAAATAGAGTTTTCTTAAGTTTGAAAATTTGGTTTGGAACGTGATTTTATGTTATCGAGGTCCGAACGGAATTCCGAGATGGGGAATAGTTCCGTTATGTCATTCATGACTTGCCTGCAAAATTTGGTGTCATTCCGAGTAGTATAGGTTGGTTCGGCGCTTTGAAACTGAATTCAAGAACTTAGAAATTCTTAAGTTTGATCCTAGGGGTTTTGAGGGGTGATTTTGAGATTTAGCGTTGTTTCGGGTGTTTCGAAGGCTCGAGCAAGTCCGTATTATGATTTAGGACTTGTTGGTATAATTGGACGGTGGCTCGGGTGGGACCAGGTGCCTCCCGGACACCACACGAGGCCAAAAACCAGCTGAAAATGCAGCTGGTGCACCTGATCAGGTGTGACCGCAGGTGCGGTTGCCCAGCCGCAGGTGCGGGACCGCTCCTGTGGTCCTAGCCTCTCAGGTGCACATTTAATTCTGCAGGAGCGGAACCACAGGTGCGGTCTCCATCTCCGCAGGTGCGGGCCCAGTCTTTCTCGTCCAACTCCGCAGGTGCGAGCCACAGCTCGCAGGCGCGAGACGACAGGTGCGGAACCCCTGTAAGCCAGGCAGTGAACTTTCACTTAAACACGGGATTTCCTTCATTATTTCCATTTTACACCTCCATTGAAGACTTGAGAGCTTGGGAAGAACTCTCCACAACCTAGCTACTAAGAGGTAAGTAAATTCTATTTAAATGTTAGATTTTTACACCAAAACTTAGGTAGATTAACATCTAAATAGTGGAAATCATAGGGGATAGAGTGAAAACCTAGGGTTGATAAACTTTAGGGAATTTCACCACTTTTCTACCATGAAATCATATAAAAATTACATATTGATGATCCTTAGGCTATGGGTGACCGTTATCTTTGAAGATTTTTGGAATCCGAGCATGTGGGCCCGGGGGTGTATTTTGGGATTTCTTCAAGAATAGTGAATTTACTAAATAAGTAGGAGAATTTCCATACCTTGAGCATGCATTGACATATTTATATATCGTTTGACTAGTTTCGAGTCCTCGGGTGTAAAGTATGGAGTTTCGGGCGCGTTCTTGGCCGGGAAGTAGATTCTACGCGAGGTGAGTCTCCTTTCCAACCTTGTAAGAGGGTATTGTCCCCATAGGTAAATGTAAACGATTTAATTTGTCCTTATTTGCGGTGGCTACGTACGCGCAAAGTGACGAGAGTCCGTGCGTAACTACTACTTGTTGTGTCGGGTAGAATTTAGGATTTCACAAGCATACCTCTATGTGCCTTACCTGCATCATTACTTGTGTTCCTGGTTGCTTATTATCCTTGAAATTGACATGAGAATTTCGGAAGCTATGTGTAAATTTAAGTGCTTAAATCCCTGAATTTAAGAATAATCCATGATAAATTCCTGAATTTCCTGATAATTCTGTGTATGTCTACGAGCACTCGTATCACATGTATAATTCGTGAGCGGGGTAGCCTTATATTTATGTCAACCGCGTCGCATGTTCGATTCACGAGCGGGGTAATAGATGCATCTATGGTTCGTGCCGCTCGACCCTCGGCAGTGCACATTTAATTTTCTGCGTCGCTTCGACCGTACGCCTCGGCATATTATATGCTACGTGCTTGATTGAGAGGCTTATTATTATTCTTACCAATTCAATTGTTCAGTGGGAAAGAAACTTGTGATTTTTATTAAATATTGTTACTTGGCCCTTGCAGGTAGACCGTTATCTTTATGTACTGATGCTCCATGTCTACTTGCTTTTCATAAATGTTATTCATGTGTAGATTCATTAAATCATATTATTGATAACGACCCTAGTGAGTAACACGTCTTCCTCTCGTCACTACTTCTTCGAGTTTACACGGTATACTGACTGGGTACATATTTGTTTATATGTACTCATGCTACACTTCTGTACTTAATTGTACAAGCTCTGAGGTTGTTGCACCTGGTCACCATTCGGGTGTTCGTCGCTGAGAGTACTGCCGGGATTTGAATACAAGGTGAGCTGCTCTTCCTGGCGTTCTGCAGCGGCACTGTGGAGTTTCTATTACTTTTAGGATATTTCTGTCTAACCCCTTTCAGACAGTTGTACATTCATTTTGTCTATTTGTATATTCCACTAGTCTCTTGTGGACTTGTGACACTAGGTCTTGGCACACGTAGTTGATTCACTGGTATTATACTACTCTGTTTTATGCTGGCAAACGATTTTTGAGTTACTTTAAATTACATTTCCTCACTTAGTCACTTTCATTTAAGGACTGCTTAAATTAAAACTGGATAAGTATTTGAACATCTCATTTGTTTAAGTAATTTCGTTAGTAACTAGTGTTGGCTTGCCTGACTTCGGTGTTGGGCGCCATCACGACCTGAGTAGGAATTTGGGTCGTGACAGCCCTGATCATGTTCCACAACAACAAGACACCATAGAATCATCCAGAAGTGAACAATTGGTGCTCAAACAACACATATAACAAAGTTCTCACCCTCTTGAGAACATCATAACAGATTTGTCATCCGGAATCAAAACAAGAGCCTCCTTGAAAAATCCGTGTGCGTTTGATGCCTTTCTATCCTTAATCGAACCAAAGAACATTGGTGAAGCCCTACAAGATGCTAATTGGGTAAATGTCATGCAAGAATAGCTGAATCAGTTTGAAAGAAGTCAAGTATGGCACTTGGTACCCAAGCCACTAGACACATCAGGGATTGGCATAAAGTGGGTCTTCAGGAACAAGCTCGATGAGGATGGAATTATTACAAGAAACAAGGCCAAACTGGTTGTTCAAGGGTATATTCAAGAAGAGGGAATTGACTATGATGAGACCTTTGCCCTTGTGGCAAGACTGGAGGCAATCAGACTTCTTATAACATTTGCTGCACATATGGAATTCACTCTCCATCAGATGGATGTTAAGAGTGCCTTTCTCAATGGCTATTTGAAGGAAAAGTATTTGTCAAATAGCCTCCAAGTTTTGAAAGCAAGGAGTCACCTGACCACGTATACAAACTTGAAAAGGCTCTCTATGGTCTCAAACAAGCACCTAGAGCATGGTATGAGCGGTTATCAAAATTCCTGCTAGAACATGGGTACAAACGAGGCAAAATTGACAGCACCTTATTCTTAAAGGAAAAGGGTAAAAAACTCCTGGTTGTGCAAATATATGTGGATGATATTATGTTTGGGGCAACTTCTGAACAACTGAGTAAGGGATTTGCTACACTTATGGGGAGCGAGTTTGAGATGAGCATATTGGGTGAGCTAAACTTCTTCTTAGGCTTGCAAATCAAGCAAAACCCCAATGGAACAATGATCCATCAACAAAAGTATGTGAAAGAACTGCTCAAGAAGTTTAAAATGGAAGACTCAAAGGAAATAGACACCCCTATAGCCACAACTACAAAATTTGATGTGGATGAACCTGGTTCATCCGTTGATCATAAGCTATATAGAGGGATGATTGGGTCTCTATATAACTCACTGCCAATAGACCTGATATTGTGTTCAGTGTAGGACTGTGTGCTAGGTTTCAGGCAAATCCAAAAAAATCCCACCTATCTGCAGTGAAGAGAATTTTGCGATATTTGAAGGGCACCACTGAGTTGTGCCTTTGGTACCCTAAAGGTAGTAATTTCGACCTTGTACGATATGCTGATGCTAATTATGCAGGTTTCCTGGTTGACAGGAAAAGTACTTCAGGCATGGATCACTTTCTGGGCTCCTGCCTTGTGTCTTGGGCCACCAAGAAACAAAATTCAATAGTTCTGTCTACTACTGAGGCTGAATATGTGAATGCTGCCATTGTGGATCAAGCAACAACTCATGGACTTTGGTATAGATGTGGGATGCATTCATATTTTCTCTGATAACACTAGTGCAATTAGTATGACCAAGATCCCGGTTCATCATAAGAGAACTAAGCACATAGATGTTAGACACCACTTCCTTAGGGATAACTATGAAAAGGGAATGATCTCAATTGAATTTTGTGCTACTGACAAGCAAATTGCAGATATCTTTACTAAAGAACTGCGTATGGAGCATTTTGAGAGAAACAGGCTTGAATTAGGGATGATTAAGATTACCTAATTGGAAAAACAAAAATGAAAAAAAATTTGAAAAATGAAAAAAACAATTTGGCTAGAAACATTAACATAGGTACTTAACCAAAGTAATCATTGCTCAGTATCATGTCTTTATTGCCATACTCACTTGCCATAAATTAATATGATTCCCTGGGTGCTAATGATGTTTCTCTATCTTTGTAAATTGAGGCAAATTAAAGACTTTAACACGATGAACCTGGATCATCGCTGCTGGTTCATCTGACTGACAAGGTACGTGCTCACTCTATACATTTATTGAAATAATTATAGTCACATATGAGCATAATTATATCCTTATTTGGTTCAATTAAAATTCTCAGTATCTATCCTAAAATGAACCAGTTTCAAGAAGTCCCATCGCTACTCAATTAGCCTAGATTTAGGGGATTCTTAATTGTCTAATCAATGACACTCCTACGTCGATTAGACTCCCTCTTAATTAAATGCTCTGCCTGTTGTATTATTCATAGCCACATATTATAAAAAGGTCATCATTTCCTCCCCTCTTCATAACATAACAAGTAGAACCAAGTTCGTCACTCTCTTCTTCAAATCAAAACTGATCGAATTTTCTTCTCTTTCTAAAAAGCTTATCGGAATGTCCTCACCACCACCTGCCTCTTCTTCTTCTTCATCGCCCAATCGTGATTACGATGGAGGACTTTATGAATCTGATTCTAATTCTCCATCCGTGTATAGCTCTCAATCTCCAGAGATATCTTTAACCCCTGAAAATCCTCCAGTTTTTGAACCCACACCTAACCTTACTCCTGCTCCCAGGGCTCTTCGTGTGAAAGTTCTTGCTAGAAAATCTGTTGCTTCTGGCTCTCATGCAAAATTCTTGGAGGAAATTCTACAGGCTGAAAAGGATAGTGATTCTAAATCATCAAGTGAATCCTTCAAATCAGCCAATGAGGATGACGCACCTGGTTCATCCGGTTCTAAGCAAGGTGATCTTGAGATTGTTTCTGAAACTGCTACCACTGAGAACATGTTTGTGTTGGTTGGTTAAGTTGTTGATGTTGAAGTGCCTGATAGGCGTAGAAAATTAGGAAAAGATAAAATTCTTGAGAGAGAGGGAGAAGGAGGTTTTGTAAGGGGATATGGGGAGGACGACAGCCCTTTGGCTATTTGTGGTCTCGTTCCTGAGCATGTTGGAGAAGATGTCACATATTTAGCATGTCTAGAGAGCTTACGAAAATCAGCAGATGAACCTGGTTCATCTATCGAGGAGACACTGACTGAGATGTTAAGGAAGCTGGGGGAGTCTTATAACCCCAAAAAGAAGAGATCTCAAACGTTCAATAAAGTCACTACTCCAGTTCCTCCAAAGAAAAGGAAAGCTTTTGTATCTGTTGATGCTCCTGCCCCAAAAGTTCGTGCAACACGAAGTGTTGTTCAACGACAAGAAGAAGCGTTAGAAAAGTCTCTAAGAGAGAGCAAGAAAAGGAAAGCTTCAAAGGGAAAGGCAAAGGTAGGAGAGCCTATTGAGGCTGTAATTGTTGATGATGATATGATGGACCTGGTCCATCATGAGGAGCAGCCTGCTCCAGTTGTGGTTGAGACACCTAAGACTAAGAAGGCTAAGGATTCTTCAAAGAAGTCAGCTGTTGTGTCTGCCACACCCTCAAGCACTGCTAAAAGGTCCAGGTCCAAGGCCAAGAAAGTGAAGGTTGTTGAAGAAGAAAAAGAATGGAGTGGAGAAGAAGAGGAGAAGTCTAGTGAGAAATCTGAAAAACTCACCATGTTTGGCAAGCGTACAATTCTGAAAGGGAAGTTGGTAAAAGATCTCGAGGAACCTGGAATGCAATACCTGCTAGACACACTGGATGTGCTGGGGTAGAAGGAAATGGTCCTTCGCATGGAAGGAAGGCTGGCAAGGAACGAATTGGTGGAGTTCATGGCAAATGCAAATGTCAAGAATGGTAGGGTGACCTCCACAGTCAACGTCATTCAGATCACTTTTGACGCAAAGGAACTGGGAGAGATTCTGAACATACCTGCTGAGGGCTACGATGATTACACTAGGATAAGATGGCCTAGTCTTGATGGAATGGCCTCAGCTCTCAACATCACCAGATTCTTTTGTGAGAATGAGGAGGAAGCTGAGCCCAGGCCGGTGTTTAAAAGTGAAATAAGGCCCCAGCATAAGTTATTCTTTGAATTTGTGATCAAATTCCTGCTGCCACGACAAGAGAGAAGGCACATTGCAAGCTATATGGACTTAACACTTATGGAATGTCTGTATAGGGGTAAGCAGATTTACTGGCCAGCTTTCATCATTCAGCTCTTGGACAAAGTTGTAAATGGAATCAAAGCACATGCTATTCTTTATGGCTTTTTATTCTGACGGTTGTGCTTGCCCACTTTGAGGTTCCTGTGAAGAAAGCTGAGATGGCTAATGCTGAGGATTATTTTGGGAAGAACACTTTGCTGACTTGTTATTATATTGTCAATGTTCCGGAAGATGAACCTGGTTCATCTAGGAAGCAGCCAGTCAATAGCAAAGTAAGGTCATTGGTGCAGGAAGGAGAGATGAAGGATGAGGTGATCCTTAGATTGAAATCTCGCCTTCATGAGGTAGACGCGGAGCGGGATGCTCTCAGAGTTGAACTAGCAAAAGAGAAGGAGAAAAATGAAGGTGTTCTTCAATAAATGCTTTCTCTCCTTCAAGCCAAGAACCCAACCTCATCTGCACCTACCCAACCTTAGGATGTCCAGAGCCACCAAAACCCCATCTATGACCCAGTCCGGGATTTGTTCTGTTTCTGTTTTTTTGTTTTGCTCATGGTTATGACTTTTTTAGTTCTTTTTGTGTATGGTGTTTGATTACTGACTAATCAATCAATTTTGCTTTTGTTTTGTTATTGACTTGTCTCAATTTCTTACGTAGCATTCATTTATTGGTTTCTTTTGATGATTAAATCATGTTTGCACCTGCAGTTGCCTCATTGGCCATGAGTAATTTTTAACAAATTCTGGTAAGTTTATCATTTTGCAACTTTTCGATGATGCTAAAAGGGGGAAGATGTGTGCTTTTCAAATTTTCAAAATTTTCACAAGTGATATTTATAACCTAATGAACCTGGTTTCTCTATGATAAATGCTTAAAACCATACAAAGTGTTTGAAGATTGTACAGGGTTAAGCACAGGGTTTGTCATCATCAAAAAGGGAGAATTTGTTGATCCAAGTCACTACATGGTTTTGAAGATTGACAAATGTCTACCAAGTTGAACCAGGTTCATCAGGCTATCATAGTGAAACAGACTAATTGGCACGCAAAGAGTCCATGCGTAGGAGATAACAAGTTATGTGAATTATCTAGGAACTAAGAGGTTGTCTCCTAAAGCGAAATTGTTGCAAATTGATAAGAGGTTAGAGTTTGAATTCAGCAAGGATAGTAACAAAGGAAGGAAGTTGAGTTTAATACAAACTTTTCCACCAAGGAAGAGTTGCATTAGAACTAAACAAGAACATCTCAACTACTGGCGCTATATAATGTTGAAGTATTCCTACTGAAGAATTGATCGCACAAAGGCATAAGTGAAACGAGAATTGAAAGCAAATTCCCAGAGATAATTTGCAAGTAGAATCCTTGTGCGACACAAAGGCTACTGACCATCTAGACGAACCAGTTCCATCTGTTTGTTTATTGAGTCTAGTTGGTTGTAGTAGGTGATTTAATATTGTATCTTTCAGCTTTCTTAGAAGCAATTGTAATAGGTACACACTGTTCAAGTTAGAGTTAACTTGAAGCTTGTCGCAATTAGCTAGAGGCTAGGTTGCTACAAAGGGATTAGAGTTAGTCTTAGGTTTACAAAAGAGTTTATTTTGTAAATGTTGTTTGGCTCAGAGTTGTAGTGAAGAGTTTGTGAAAATCCTACTGAGGAGTAGGTCGTGATTTTTTCACCTTTTTGAGCCAGGTGTTTTCCACGTAAAAATCTATGAGTTTTTACTTTACTGCATTTATTATTCCGCACCAGTAGAAGTTGGAACACCAAGAAGAACCAGGTTCTTCTAGTAAGACAGTACTCGAAAAATTGGATACCACACAAATCACCCCCCTCCCCTCTCTTGTGTGATATTGAAGTATAAAACATCACATTGCTTATGTACTTAATTCCATGTTCTCTCCTGTTTGCTGCTTCAACTAGCATGCTTAAGTTTCACCTTTTCTTGTTCATTATTTTAAATAGAATGCCCATTTTGCTTGAGTATTCAATATGGTCTTAGAACAGCCTTTTTACTTTGTGTCTTCCCTGTCTTGTAACCTCAACTAGTATGACTACTTTGTGTGATTGAATTTTTGTGGCTCTTCCTATATTATTCAACATGATTACCTTTGTATCAAGACTTGTGTCTCATTGTGTTTAACCAACATGTTTATTGCAGTGCTTAAGTCCTGTGTTCTTAAATAGCATGTGTATCCTGTCACTAAGTATGATTGTGAGATTTGAGTGATTCATGTTTACACCTTAAAACAGTATGCCTAGTTAGTTCTTGCCTGCTTTGTGTCTCTATTAACTAGCATGACTACCTTCCCCTTCTTCTTATATGCTCCTGTTTCAAACATCTTGTGTTCCCAACCCCTGCTCCCTTTTGTGCAATTGTTTGTTCACCAGACTAATTAACAAACAAAAGTTGATGCTTTTGTGACTATGTTGTTGTTTGCTGAACCTTCCATTCCCTCATAAGGATTTCAACATATTTTTCACTCCTAATATGTTTTCCTAAACTACTGCTACTCCTAAAGATTTTACCTCTATGCTGTTTTCCAAAAGTCATCTCAACTATATCAAGCACCCTCACTTATACTCTTAGATAACTTAAGTTATGCCCCTCTAGGGTGTGTATTGTGTAGGAATCCATGAGATTCCTCCGAACTCTGGCACACTGCACATAACCACTTCTCCATTTAAAAGGATCTTGGTGTGAGCATTGCCAAGGGTCCCTAAGGCCCTTGGGAACTTTGACGCACCAAGGTACCCCTTATTGGACATTATGAGCCTATGGCACCTTGGACTGTTTGAGGGCCTCATATTTCCATGATCTTTAGGCCTATTCAAGCTCCTTATAGCATAGCTTTTATTTATTTGTAATTCATTTATTTATGGTCTGTAATAATAATCCTGGTAAACAAATATTGGGGAGATTAGTAAAAGGGGAGGGATTCCTATATAATATTTTGTGGGGAAATCCGGGTAGAAATCATGCTTAGGTTTATTATGCTTACTTGCATTGGAAATCATGCTCTTAGGTTTATTATGTTTACTTGCATTAGAAATCATGCCTTATGTTTGTTATGTTTACTTGCATTAGAAATCATGCCTTAGGTTTATTATGTTTACTTGCTTTATGAACCATGCATTTAGGATTGTTTGGCATACTAGAAAACATGTTATAGGCACATTGTGTCATTTGTTATGAAATTCTGCTTCTGCATAATCATGACCACCTAGAAATTTTGTTATTAAGTTACTGCTATAATTCTACCTAACAAAAATGTCTATTCTTTATGTGCACTAGCAAACCTGCTTTAGGACTATTATTGTGTTCGCTTTAAAACCATGTTTGCATCGCGTAAAATCAGTAACACCCATGTCTATAAAAGTGTTTAAAAGCAATCCCAACATCTAGATATCATGTTATAGGGATAAGTGTGTATGAAACCAGTTGTAATGTTCAGCACCTAGACAAGCATGTTTATAGGACATAATCAACCCAAACTGTTTATTTTAAATCGTTTCTAGAATCTTGATTACGCTTTAGACAACATTATAGATCCACGCCTAGGCAAGCATGTAGGTTATTGAGATCTTATAAAATTGTGAAACTCTGTCGTGCTTATTGGTGAACTGCCCAGATTAACCAGGTCCTAAAATCAGTAGGCAAACTGATTAGGTTTCTATCGCTCGCCCTAACACATTGTTGCATATATTTTGTTTATTCATCTAGACATCCTGCTCTAAGGCCTTTCTGAAACATCTGAAATCTTTCTGTTTGAGACGTGCTAATTGTCTGCTTATTTGAGGAGGTAAATGTGAGCCCCCTTAACTGTTCTTTATTGTCGCTTAGATTTTTCTCCTTTTAAATACCTTATGAGAGTCTAGAACTGCCTAAATTAGAGGCCCTAAACACCTCCGGGACCACAAGGAAGGGACGCGTAATGCACGCGTAGAGTTTGTTAATCAAAAACCTCTTATATAACCGCTAAGGGGAGGGTAATTAGGTAGTAAAAGGATATGAGGACCTGTGCGCTAATGCCACGTGTAACCCCTCTAGTTGAGGAAGGTTTACCGGGTATTGTACAGATGTGATCCTATAGGCTAATAAACTTAGGACTTCCCTTATTTTTATACATATGTGTGCTTAGATTGTTTTATTAAATGACTAATTCACAAAATAAGTTTGGTCTAGACCCACCGTTGTGGACCTCTAGGGGTGCCTAACACCTTCCCTTCAAGGTCATTTCAAGCCCTTACCCAATCTTTGGTAACACAAACCGGTTTTATGAGTTATTTGCAATAGGTGCTCTAACGCACCTTAAACCCGTTAGGTGGCGACTCTTCAACTTATGTACCCCTTTACCAAAAGGAAACGAGTTGTCCAAATGAATGTCTAAACCCTGACTTCCGCTGCGAAGGGGAAAAAAGGGTGCGCGACAGAGAACAGGGGTTCGCATTTGCGAACCCTTCAAATTTCTTCTACCATTGCATATGCGAGAGAAATATCACATTTGCGACATATGGGCAACTCACATTTGCGGCCAGAGTCTCGCATTTGCGAGATCTGGGGATGGCCTAGGACTTCTCTAGCAATTGCGAGATCAGGGGCCTGCCAATGCAAGTTTTGGCGGTGTAATTTTCCTCTAAGTCTAGACACTCTGTAGCCTACCCCAAAACTCACTCGAGCCCTCGGGGCTCCAAATCAAACATGCACTCAAGTCTATAAATATCATACGGACTTGCGTGTGAGATCAAATTAGCAAGATAACATCAAAAACTACGAATTTTAATTCAAAACTCATGATTTGCACAAGAACATTCAAATTTTCTAACTTTTCAATCGGACGTCCAAATCACATCAAATCAGTTTCCATTATCACCAAATTTCATAGATAGGACTTAATTATCATAACAGACTTGTACCGAGCTCCGGAACCAAGATACGGTCCCGATACCAACGAGTCCAAACATTAATTCATTTCTTTATTTCCTTTAAAAACTAACACAACAAATTTTCTTAAAAAATTGTTTTCTAAGGCTAGGCACCTCGGAATTCAATTTCGGACATACGCCCAAGTCCCATATTTTACTGCAGACCTCACGGGATCGTCGGAACACAGATCCAGGTCCGTTTACTCAAAATGTTGACCAGAGTCAATTAAAAATTAAATTTTAAATTCTAAAAATTAAAATTTCTCATATTTTCACATAAAAGCTTTCCGGTTTCTCGCCCAGACTATTCATGCAAATCGAATTAATTAAAATTAATCTCTTGAAGGACTATGAGCCTTAAAGGGAGTCTTAATTTATAAGATGACCCCTTTTTGGTCATCACAATCTCTCCCTCTTAAACAAACGTTCGTCCTCGAACGGACCTAGAAAATTACTAGCTTTGCTAAATAGTTCTTGGGGATACCTACTCTTCGAATTTGTCTCGGACTCCCAAGTAGTTGCCTCAAAAGGCTAACCTTCTTGTCGCTCTCGGTCTGAAGGGTAACTCTTTTTATAGTTAGAATACCTAATATAGAGTATATGTTATCCACCCATTGGAAAAATATTGGATAATAGTTTAGAAATCATCGATTGAGGCTCATTATACTTATCATTTTGAAAGTGTGAAAGAAGGTCGAGGAAAGTCTACTCCGAGGGAAAAGTGAGTTTTACTTTGAGGAATTCAAGAATTGAACATCCGCCAACCGACTCCACGAGTATCTGTGGTACCAAGAAAATGAGGACTTAGAGTCAACCGCTGTAATTAAAAGTATGGTTGAAGTTGAGTCTAGTCCGAGGAAAATAAAGGATATCAGAATTTTCGGGAAAAATTGAATTTCGAAGATTTGACAGTAACTGTTCATGCATTAACGAATTGGAGGTACTATATCTATGATGTGTTGTGGGAGGTTTTGCACAGACCATCGTAGTCTCCAGTACTTGTTCGAGACAAAAGAGATCTTAATTTGAGACATAGGGGATAGTTGGAGTTATTGCAAGATTATGACGTCACATTTCAAAGCATTTCCCAACATCGGACCGGTTTGGTGATATGAAAATTGAACTACACGAGTCAAGAAGGGATTATGAGGGGGAAAAGGAAAAGTCATCCCATTTACAAGTTGGAAAAAAATAGTGGGGCAAATAACTTTCTCAGATGAAACCGAGAAGTGCAAAGTGGACAAATCTGAGTTCGGCTTGATCATCAACCTATCATTCTCACCGTTTGTGGTCACAAGCTTGATTCCAATTTAGGTGACCAATGTCTATTTCTCCAGCGGCTAGACCAATGGTAAAATTAATTTATGTTGTGTCATGTCGTTAAATGTGGCACTTGGTGAAAGAAATCCATTATTTCTCAAATAATTAGTCATTCCAAAAATTAGAAATTTTTGGTACAGAAAGTATTTTATTATTATTTTGCTATTATTTTTGTATTATCGTTATTATTATTATTATTATTATTATTATTATTTTATCTCATTTTATTTTATTTGTAATATATATATATATATATATTATTTTTTTATTTTTGAATTGGGGTTCGCATTTGCAAACTAAGCAGTTTCCTGGGGAAGTTCGCATTTCCGAAATGGATGTCGCAGTTGCGACGCCTGAGGGCTTAAAGGGGTCTTATGGTTCATTCTGAGTTCTCCCAACCTTCAATCTCTCAAATATTCACTTCTAAGTTCAAAATTGAGGTAAAATTGCTATATCCTTGCATCCCCTTCTTCTTCTTCTTCTTTTTAAATTTTTTTTCTTAAAACCTAGGGCTTGAGGCCTGTCCTTATTTTTCTGTGCATTATTGGTTTGGGTAACCCCAAATATTTGTTGCTATTTCTAGGTGAGGTTAGTTGAGAGTGTTAGTCCAACAATGTGTTAGGAATTTTGGAAAAGTCTGAGTGCCATTGATTATTAGAAATAGGGGTAAAATTTTGTGCCTAAATTACGATGTTTCTTTGCATTTCGTAGTTGTATGTAATGTTTATGGCATGATTTAGGGTTTATAAACTGTTTGGGGTGTTTTTGGGGTGTTTAGAAGTGATTTCATAGAAGAAATTTCATAAATTAGGGACTGTTCTAGGGTTGGGGACGACGGGTTCGCATTTGTGAAGGGGAGTTCGCATTTACGAACTCTGACTATTCTGGCAGACTTCACAATTGCGAAGACATTCTCGAAATTGCGATATAGGGATACCTCACATTTGCGAAGCAGAATGTCACAAATGCGACATCTGAGAGGGACTGGGGACTTCACAATTGCGAAAAAAATGTCGCAATTGCGACATAAGAGGGCAACAGTTGACTTCGCATTTGCGAAGAAAATTATCGCAAATGAGACATTAGAGAGCGAGCACCTGCATGTTTCGAAATTTTTGAATTTTTTTTATAAATATGGGTTCACTTGTCCAATCACTCTTTTGACATCTAAGATTTATTTTGCAACATATTTCATAGTTATACCCCATTTTCATTCAAATTATTTGTTTTGCAGGCACATCTATTGAGAATGAGTTCCAACTACACTTAATCCTTGCTCGAAAGTCCCATGGATCTTGAGGACAACTACGACCAACATCGATTCCTATCATGAGAGTGTCAGAAACGGCATTTTAACGAGAAAATTACAAAGAAGCTGCTCCCGAAAAGTTGAATTGTGATGGATAAAGTTGAGGAATGCCTTCCTGAGTTCTACTGGAGGCTTGTCTCTATGGGCTGGATTTACTTTGCCCCTCAGCCTTGCAGGGAAAATGAACAATGGGTGAGGGAGTTCTATGCTAACCTCCCTGCTATCAGTATGAGAAAGCTGAAGATGAGGATTCAAGGAAAGATGGTGAATTTCGGGGCCGAAGTTGTGAACAACATCTACCACCTTCCTGGCCATGACATGGATCCATTCTGTGAGTAAGATAATCTTCTAAGGGATTGGTTGGCTTCCAAGCTATGCCCGGGTATGGACGTTCCCTGGGGATTGGATAAGAAAGTAATCACATCCCTAGAGTTCACCGCTGAAGCCAAGATATGGCTAGCCATTGTGTGGATTCGCGTCTCTCTGGTGTCCAACATCTGGAATGTGTCCATACTGAGAGCCCTGATGGTAGCTTGCATCCTTTATGGCACTCCACTCAACATTGGTGATATCTTCGTCAATGAGCTAAAGGAGTATCTTTGACTTAATGGTACCTCACTTCTATTCCCATCTCTTATTACTGAGTTATGCCAGCTGGCTGGGGTTGAGGAGGATCCGGAGGACAACTAGGTAGAGTCGGGTAAGACTATCCACCCCTTGAAGAAGATAGGAGAGGGTGGGGTTGTAAGAGCAAGAAGAGAAAAGTGAGATTGCCTCCTCTGGCCGAGCAGGTTAGTCACCCTTCTTCTTCCACAGGTGGACTGTTTGTTGTGCTTTCCGATGCGATGTGGCAGGTTCGCGAGCTGGTATCTCGACTTCCATAGGGACCGGGGGAAACCTCTGTGGGACCCTCTGCATTTGATTCAGAGAAAGACTTCAAGTAGTACCTTGATGACCAGAAGAAATGGGGGGGGGCTAATTTGAAGCAGCTGGAGAAGGGGTACACAGATTTGGCCACGGCACATAGTGGCTTGAGTACTTCACATGCCAAACTGGCATGTGCACATGCCCGAATGAAGAAAAGGGAGAAGAAGAGAGATAAGTTCTTCACTCGTATGTGTAAGGGTGTGGAGGGGCTGTTTAAGACGCTGAAGCCTCAGGAGCCACTGCCATCGACTGAGCTGGAGGAAGAGGATAATGTTCCAACTCCCTGGTCCAAGGAGGAGAGAGAGGAGGGAGTGACGGAGTCTGACAGCAAGGGGAGTACATGATGCAGTATTCAAGGGGGCACCGTCCATCATTTTCACTTTATTTGTTAGATTTTAGGTTGAGGTGGCCTCTTTGAATAACTGTGATTGGGATGTAAACATTTTATTTTCTTGTGGATGGATGTTAGGATTTATCTTGGTTTTCCTATGACAATTTAGTTTGTTTCTATTTTTTTTTAAATTGGTATGTTGTTATTTGTTGATTATGAGACATTACTTTGTCCTCGTTGGAATTGTTATGTTATATGCATAGTATGTTTTACTCGGGTGGTGATATCTTTTGTAATCGATAGATCTTTTGGAGCAATTTGTTTCGATTCTTTCCGGTGATGGATAACTTCGTGATTTTCTTTGGATAAACAGTCTTGCAGTGTCGACAAAATTGTTAATTTAGAAAGAATGATTGGTTTAAGTTGAGGTTGTGCCTATAGGCTAAATTTGTGGCTTGTTTGGTGCCAACATGATTTACCTCGGTATATGAGTTCTTGATCCTTTTTGAGAAAGAAGTGGTTGAATTAGGGACTATCATCACACAATATTCTGTATGAACTCTTGCTCTTATATTCCAAAATAGTTTTCCAGGCTATATGTGGTTCCCTTTGAGATTTACTGGTTTCAATTGGGTATTGGGTTTGTTTTCCACTTGAATCTTCATATGCCATGAGTGGTGTGATTTTATTGGGAAGTTCTCTTGCGTCATCTGTGGTTTAGGATTGGTGTTGCGTGAGAACCTGATCTGTCGGTCCGCCGGGGAAAAGCACGTATTCCCGCCATTTCTAAGTGAGTAGAAGAATTCGATAAATGTTGGAGATAACAAGAATCGCATGATAGATTAGAATAAAATGGAGTTGTTCCTAACTTGATAGCCTCTGAGAGAAAAGTACAGAAGTCTCTGTACCGATCCTTCAGACTCTATTAAGCTTGTTCGTGAATTGTGAGACCTAAGCAACCTAGGGCTCTGATACCAACTTGTCACGACCCAAATTCCCAACCCTCGGGATTGTAATGGCGCCTGACACCACACTTGCTAGGCAAGCCAATGTTAGGACTTATACAATCATTTTCTTTTAAATCTATTTAAACACGAATAAACAAAATCCAAATAAACACGAAGTCTAATGCTTTTTAATAAATGCAATTAGGATTAATATTCAAAATAATAGACGAACCATGAACTAATTCTAATTACATAACTACCCAGGGTCTGGTGCTACAATTCAGGAACCACTAAGAATACTACAAATAATGGGCTGGAAGAATTATATATTTGTTTTGACGGAAATAAAAACAGTATCTATGATGTTAAGAAAAGACTCAAGAAATCTACGGACGCCAACAAATATACCTCGTGTCTCCAAGTAAATGATAACAGCTACTAAAAATCTCCTAACTCTGACCGGTACCTGGATCTGCACAAAAGAGTGCAGAGTGTAGTATCAGTACTACCACACCATGTACTGAGTAAGTGCCGAGCCTAACCTCGACGAAGTAGTGACGAGGCTACAGCGGGGCAAATGTAACATAACCTGTAACAATATATATATATATATATATATAATGAAGCAAGAAAAAAATTCTAAACAAAACAAGAATAATAAACTCTAGTAATAAATAAAATAACTCAGTTGCCTTTTCCAGGCCTCGACTATAACCAAGTTCTCATATAAATTTCCAAAATTCCAAATTTTGACTTTAAAATAAAAGTAAGTGTAAAATACGAAAATAGTAGAGTAAAACAGTAATTTTTCAAATCTTTACTTTTTCTTAGAAAATCAGTAAAACATAGGTGTCCTCCCTTATTGCTCCTTCTTAAGGCGTGCAACCCGCTCCCACCTGTCCACCCTTATTGATCCTCCCTATATATATCACCCTTATTACACCTGTTGCGACGTGCAACCCGATCCCACCTGTCCACCCCTATCACTCCTTGTTGCGGTGTGTAACCCGCTCCCACCAGACATATCATCTCATTTTATTATGAAAATTTTCACAAGTCAGGCCAAGCCTTTCACAACATTTTTGTATCAACAATCATAAACAGACAATGGTACAACTCATAAACTTCATCAAATATCATTTCGTAATGAAACCAACCAGAACTGTAACGACCCGAGCGGTCGTTTTGTGTTATCGGACCCTGTTTCCCTAAATGAGTTTCGTCGAGGTTTGATATTTTGGAATAAAATACGGCCTGAGCTAAAATATCCAGTATTTATGGACTAGTACCATACAAGGTACCACATGGACATGATAAGGTATGTTAAAAGTGAATAGTATTTTAAGTAATTTGATATTATTCTTAATTATGCGGGTAATTGATTGATTATTGGGCAATAGGGTATTACCCAATTAATTAAAGAATTAATTAAAATGTGATGGATAAGCCTTAAAGCCCCAACGTGGAAGCCCTTCCTAGTCTTATAAATGACTCATTAGTCATTCAATATAGGTGTCATATTTAGAATTATTTTGGCCAAATTATTCCTAAAGTGGGGCCACATCTTAAGGCATCATAAGACTTAAAGAAGTCATTCATCAAAATGTTAGTCTTCAACAGTTCTATTCAAACATAGGACCTCTCTAACTTGGTAACATTATTATCTCCAAACCTTTCAAATTCATCATTTGAATCTCCAAAATGAAGATGGTAACTTGGTAATATTATTATCTCCAAACCTTTCAAATTCATCATTTGAATCTCCAAAATGAAGATGGAAATTTCAGCAACTTATCCAAAATTTTGTCAACGTGACTTTGCTTTAAAAGATCATATGAGACTACGTTATTTTATAGAAATGGGGTTTTGCAATTCGAAGGGAATGCGGTGCAATCTTTTTCAAAAATATAATACGGATTTTTCCTACTCCAGTTACGAGTCCTCGGGTGTAGAGTTCGGAGTTGCGGGCGCGTTCTTGATCCGAGAGGTAGATTCGACACGAGGTGAGTCTCATTTCTAAACTTGTAAGAGTGAATTATCCCCATAGGTGTTCTACATGTTGTATGTAATTGTTTGCGGGGGCCACGTACGTACCAAGTGACGAGAGTTCATACGTGGTGACTATATTAAATATTGCTATGCCGGGTAGCCTTAGGATTCAAAAGCATGATTCTATGTGTCCTATTTGTACCTTGTATATGTGTTAGGAATTGTACAATTCTGCTGAAATGATATGGAAACGTAAGACATTATGATTTACAGTTGACTATCCGTGGTATTGGCACAGTCCTGTTGAGTTCACTGTTGAGTTGGTACACATATGTACTTATATATATATGCATTTGTTATCGAGTCAGCACACGGGTCGCAGGTATGATGCGCGACCGTGGGTCTGCTTATGACTATTATTATCGAGTCAGCACACGAGTCGCAAGTATGATGCGCGATCGTGGGTCAGCTTATTATATCGAGTCAGCACGCGAGTCGCATGTATTATTCGCAATCGTGGGTTAGCTTATGACCTCAGTCCTTATGACCACCCTTATGACTCCGGCCGGTTGTCTGGTCCTGGTATGTATATGATCACTTGAGTTCTGAGTCACTTATAACTGGACTGTCAGGTATTTGTCGAGAGGAGGGTAAGACACATTGGTGTTCCTTTTCAGTTATCACTCGGATTACCCTATTTGATATGAACCTGTTGTTTATTGTCTTACACCTATGTACTTAAGATTTATTTGGTACTATCTCAAAGATATGGATTTGTCAGACAATCTGAGGAAAAGAAAGTGGAAACTGTCATCTATTTTGATAATTGAGGAAAATGGGGATGAAAATAGGTATTTGCGTATTTTTCAGAAATTACTCAGACTTCAGTGCTTTATATGTGTAATTTGTTGCTTAACTGTCTTCATATGCCTACTACTTTCATCATATTCTGTCATATTGCTATTGTTGGACCTTAGTGAGTGTCGAGTCGACCTCTCGTCACTACTTCTTCAAGATTAGACAGGATACTCACTGGGTACATATATGTATATGTACTCATGCTACACTTTCTGTGCATTTTGTTGCACAGGTACCTTTATAGTACAGGGATCGACTTGGATACTTATACGAGCTGCATTCATCCGGAGGCGTTCCGCAGCTGGCAGAGTCTCCCTTCTATGTATTTACATTTTTATCTTTATATTCTTTGTCCAATTTGTTTCTCGGACAAGCATTATTAATTGTATAAATTCTTAGAAGTTGCTCATGTACTTGTGTCACCGGATTCTGGGGATGTGATGAGATATATCTTATTACAATCAATTGATTTCCTGTCGTATTATGAAATGCAGATAAAGGTAACGATTTCGAAAATGTTAAACATGAAAGTATTTTAACTTATTGAGGGGTGGCTTGCCTGACAGTGGTGTCCGGCGCCATCACGACCTATAGATTTTGGGTCGTGACAAGAACATATGTAAATATCGTAACACTGTCATCCACATCAAGCTTTATGTATCATAACAGAACCAAGGGAACAACCAACATTTCTAAAATACTTTAAACAATACTTAACAGTAATTTAATGAAACCAAATAGACATGTAAGCCTCAATGATCATGAAACAATTAACCCAGGAAGCAAATAATTGGAAACGGGGAAGGGGTCATGTTAGACAGACAATTTGGTAGTGCGGAGGTCTTCGTCACCTCACCTATACACCACACACAAGAAATTTCACATACTAATCAGATTAGGGATTCTTGTTCCCTCAAGTCAAGGTGACCCTATGTCCTCGAGCGAACCCTGGCTCAATAGTTCCTCCCCAGTTATCTTCCAAACATCCCAGATAATAAGGAGAGCAACCAGCGTGATACCTGTCGGGCTCGATAATATCCTTCTCCAACCGAATCTTGCAGTGCCACAATTGGTGAGCTTGACACTTGTGAGGGCTGTCATCATTTTGGAAGTCCGCCCTGAGATGACTCATTTTCTCGACCCTTGGGATGACTTGCTTCCTCCCTGCCTGCCTCATGACTCGAATCGGGACGTAAGGGTATGTCCCTCTAAGACCAATCAATATTAGGAATGGAGTGTCTCTATTCTGGATGATGAATTCCTCGGTCGGGAACCACTCGCACATCCATTGGATCTGATCCTTGGTCAAATTTTCCAATAATGCGACCCATCCATTGGCATTCTCCGGCTGTGCAAACATGTCGGGGATGTAGTTCATACGCTTTGGATGATGGAAAGCAATATGATCATCCCAAACTCTCCTATGTATGCCTTGATGGTAGTCACCCCTTTGCAGATGCTCGGTGAGCCAGAGCTGGAGTAGCAGGTTACAACCCTCAAAATGTTTCGCTCCTCGTTGACAGTTCTCCAAGGCTCGGTATATGTCGGCAATGATCATAGGTACGATGCTGAAATCCTTCCCGTCGATCCCTTCCATCAAAGTCTTGGTAACCATATCCAATCTGGTGTGGATTCTCCCTTTCTTTGTCGGGAAGACCATCAGTCCCAAAAAGCAAAATATGAAGACGAATACCCGGCGGTGAATGTGCCCTAGAGAGGTGAGGGCGAACTCTTCCTGATATGTGCGGTAAGACTGACTACGGACATACCTCTCGTACAAGTAGTCAAAGGGGATGTACGAGTCTTTCAAGCATACTAAGTCCGGATTCTTCTTGAGTCCCATCATCTTGAGAAAACCCTGGCATGTTCGGTTTTCAAGCATCAATAACCCTTGAGACTCCCAAGGAAAACTAGCTAAACCCCCTATCTCCTCTAGCAGCGGTGTCATCTCATTGTTTCCAAATCGAAAAACCAACCGATCACAGTCCCAGAATAAGGTGGCAGCCTCTATCACCATGTTATAAGGCTGAATGTCCAAGAGAGAGGGCATGTTGCGCCAGGTGTTTTCTGACTACTGTTTTGTCGCTTGAGTGTAAGTCTTCCCACCAATTCAGAAGTTTTGGGTGGATGTCGGTGACCATGCCGAATCTGGGGACCTCGTGCCTCATTTCTGCAAAGTAAATAGGTTAGGACCTTACCCCCCACCAGACTCGATTATTTAACATCAATAATTAGCATGAGCATTTAAGTTCTCCAAATAAATGCACAGAACGTGAAGGTGTCCTTTTGGGTTCCAGTGAAACCCAATGGACTTTGGACAAGGCTATCTTAAAGGTTATTGTGCGGACAACATGTTAGCCTAGCTAGGTTTGACCATGATGCATGCAACATTCAATAGAGTAAGGTTTCTATTGGGGTTTTAGACTAGTACCCTTGAGCGGACAACTCAAGGAGGAAAGGCACGGAACTGTCGACTGCACCGCTGATAGACTAGTTTTACCGCAAATATGCCTTTCCGAATTTAGGGGTAGTAATATCGGAATAGTGCAACCACTCATTATAAGCGTTGCTATAGGATTCAGTTTCCGCACGAGTGGGAATATGAATGTGGAGTACGATTATGCAATAATAAGCATTACAACAAGTAGGCATGTATTTTCATGTTGTGGAAAGTAGTAAAGAAAAATACGGCAGTTATAACGGAAATCAATTACAAGGAAAACACGAAGATATGTCATTTTTGCTTAGACAAATAAATACTTGCAGAATTAAACAATTAATAACATGTAATGGGGAATAGGAAAAGGTGTAAGCATTTAAACAGAATAAAGGTCCAAATTCACAAGACAACTTGTAATAGTATAAGCCTAGGGAATATCCCCAGCAGAGTCGCCATGCTGTCGCGCCCCCTTTTTCTATCGTATGGGTTAGGTTCAGATAGATCGGGTTTATGACATTCTGGAAAACTCCTTAAAGGAAGAGGTTTAAGGAAGAGTCGCCACCTAATGATTTTGTGGTGCGTTAGGGCACCTAGAGTAGATAACTCATTGAACTAGTTTGCATTACCATAGATTGGGTAAGGGATTGAAGTTATCTCAAGGGGAAGGTGTTAGGCACCCCTCAAGATCCACAACTGTGGGTCCCAGCCAAGAAGTTTCGTAAATTTGGACAGTAAACAA
This sequence comes from Nicotiana undulata, assembly GCA_005239495.1. NCBI lineage: Eukaryota > Viridiplantae > Streptophyta > Magnoliopsida > Solanales > Solanaceae > Nicotiana > Nicotiana undulata. Next base: position 92,696 of record ML259044.1, read on the forward strand.
GCAGCAAATAAGGCTCAGATAAGAGGGAATTTCAATCAAGTATAAAATCTTTATTGAAAGGTTCTGAAAACATTTGAAAGAAATTATCCTAGGTTTAAAGTAATACGGATCACATCAATGCAATACCCGGTATGTCACTTCCTCAAAGAGGCGGCTACACGTGGTATTATCGCACCGGTCATCATATCCGTATTCTACCCTGCCCACCCCGTAAAGGTTATTTAAAGCGCGTGTGTTGGTCGCGAATGCTTATTGCGTGCTATTACATGTCCTGTCCTATAAGTCCTGGAGGGTATTTAGGACTACTACTCCTACAAGGTGAGTACTAGGTTGAACCCTTAGGTTTAAAGGATAAAATGCTAAGCGATATACATAACAAGTAGGACGACATGTAAGGGAACACGTTAAGACAAATAAGGGCTCACAGATTCCTCCACAGGTAAACATGTAAGTAGCACGTCTCAAACACAGCTAAAGTCTTAAAGACAGGATTTAAAACAGAGGTTTGGAGTTAAAGAAAAATAGTGAGTTCCGACAGTTGTAGTAAAAGGATATATTTTGACAACTTAGTAGGGAAAGAAGAAGGTTCAGTTAAGACTGAGTAATTCAAAAGGGGGATTGATTTTCAGAAATGCACTAGCTTAGAGATAGCAGTAGGATTTAGAAGTACATAACGATTTAGAGTATCCGGTAAAAACATGGATGAAAATCATTAAAGCATGATTTTTGAGATAATCTAGTGATTCAAAAGAAAAATGACTTAAAAAAGATACAGTAGCTTAACGTAGAGTAGGAGTCCGCAATTTAAAGAGGACAATAGTAAAAGGAGTAGGTAAATTTCTCTAGAAAATACAGTAGCTTTAAAGAAATACAGAGCAAAGATTCAAAGTAGCATGATTTTGAGCAGAGTGAGGTAACTTTGAAACCCAGTAATTTAAAAACATAATGGAACAGGAATCAGCTAAAGTTTCAGTAAAGAGGAAATAAGTGCATGATTCCCAGAATCAGTATTTTTGAAAACAGTAGAGTTTTAGAGTAAAGTATGATGAACTGCAAAGAGGTAAAGAACAGGAGTGAAAAAGCAGTAAGGTTTGAGATTTTCAAAAGGAACTGATTGGTTATAATACCAGCAAGCAAACACAATTGGTTTGATTTTAATACGTATTAGACCTAAAGTTTGTCTAGGCGTCGTGTACATTGCCTAATTATTTTGAAGGGTGAACATGCGTATTTTGATTCTAATTTTAAGAGGGATACATTTACATAAACGTTTCAAACAGTTAACCATATTTTAGCGAGATTAAATTAACATGCTGATTAGGTGTTTCAACGACTGCAACTCGAACAAGTATGAAGCCCTAAATAACAGGATATCTAATGCACATAGGAATACCTAAAACATGGTTTCTAAATGCTAATGATTATGAGAATGCAGTAATAGCCTTATAACAGTCTTATTACTTGTTATACTTATTAGTTGTGATCATGGTTTACGAAATGAATATAATAACATGCTGAAAGTAAAGGACCTAAATCAGGATTTCTAATGCGTGAAATGCATGTCCTAGATAGGTTATCTATTGCACAGATAAGTAAATAAAAATCTTATAAGCATGTTTTCTACCCATTCCTAGACTAAGCATGCATAGCCCCCCATATTCACTATCTAACCCCAAACATTCGTTTACAAGTTATTACAAACCAATAATAATGAATTACATTAGCAAAAGGAAAATAAGAAGTTACTTCTATAGGGAGCCTTCAATCAGGCCCAATCTTCCAACCTCACTCCTTTCGAGTTTCACAACCTTACATGGCCTGGGTGCGGCAAATCTTTCTAGGGCCCCAATGGGTCTCTGGACAATACTAGCACCCAAGCGAATTGCAAAAATTTGAACAAGTGCAGTATGGAATTACCTGCCTTGTGTGTCAGAGTTCAATGGGTACTCAGAGTTACTCAAGGCAGTGCTCATACGAAGGGGGTAGGACCTAATTTCTAAGAGTAGTGTGAAGTGCAAGAAGGAGAGGAAAGTTTGTAGTTGAAGAAAAGAGTTTGCAAAACTGGAGAGTGGTTTTGAAAGATTAACTTAAAAACAAACAGAAGTATTGATCAAATGTTTAACAGTGTAGAGTTGCACACAAGGACCATGGGGTGAGGGGACAAATAGGTCACATAATGACACAAAGAGATACATAGACTTAAGGAACTCATTTAAGCATAGTTACAAAAATCAAGAAAGGTTCAGGGGACCAGGAAATGGTTAAGTGTAGATATGGTAGTAGACAGTAGCAGGAGATAGTTATAACAGGTAAGATTAGGAGCAAACAATAGTTATAAGCATATAAGTCATAAGTAAGATAAGCAATAATAGGTAAAAGGTTCAGGGGGATCAGGGGACACATGATACTTGAACAGGACAAGAAATAACCTAACGGATGTATACAGAAATAGGCAAGGTTTATAACAAGTATTGACTTCACTCATAGACATGCAAAGAGATAAGCATGGCAAGTATCAACAGGTAAAAAAGGAGTTAATTACATGTTGAACAGTAGAAACATAGGTATAAAACGATTAGGAATATGACAAACTGAAATATAAATAAACACATTGGTTTGGAGCTTTGGAAAATTAATTAGAACATACCAGATGATAGAAGAGCACAGCAGAATGTAAGAGCAAGTGATAACACAATAATAGACTTGGCTTACAGCCTGCCACTAATAGGCAAGAGCAGAGAACAGCAGTAGAGGAAAGAGAGAAAGAGAGAAAGAGCACAAGAGAGAGTAGTATTGATTGCTGTGTGTGTTCGTGATTGCAATGAATCCGTGTTTGCAAAGAGAGAAAACAACTCTTTATATAGTTTGAAAGACGAGTAGTTCATGGGTGAGGAGTGCACAAACATGGAAATAAAATCAATTAACACCAACTAAGACAAACTGGACTCCTTTAATTAAGGAATCTAGTTTCAAACGGTATAGTCAAGGCATAATAAGGAAAGAAAAATAAGTCAAGTAAGGTTGATTAAGGCAGAAACATTCACATAGTGCACAAATGAAACCAAGTACATAATGGGTAATTAAGGAAGATTGAACTAACCGTGTATAAAGTAAAATAGGGTATCAGTCAAGAGAATCTCGGATCCAATCACAGGAAATCCCAAGTAATTAAGGAAAGCATCTCACAGGTATAGAAGTAATTCGAAAATTGGTACAGACTTATAGGCAGAATATACAGGACCATGTATTTAAGGAAAATTTCACAAGCGGGGATTTTTTACACAATTGAATCAATATAAATCAACCAGTAAAGAGCCACTAGGGTAAAGGTCGGAACTTTTAAGAGTTCAACAGCAATCACTTATCATCACAAAGAGGTACTCATAGAAATTAACAAGAAGAGGTCATAGTAGCGGATTAAATAGGGATCATAGAGAATACATGGATGCATACAGTCAAATAATAAAAAACAACCCAGAATACTTAGGGTATAACATAAAATCAGGAGATAATGGCTAAAACATAGTAGAGATGTTTTAAAATCAAAGAAGAAATCGTTTTGAGAACAGGGTCGAGAAACCCTAGTTTCAAAAGGAGACAAAAATGCTTAAAACTTGAAGAACCGTAAAGATCCAGTAGAGGATAGTCCAAAACATAAAAGAATGAGTTGAAATCATTTGAAATACAGAGGTTATAAGAGATTTAGGTCGAGATTAGGGTTTCACAAGAAACCAGAGAGAGAATTAAGAGAACCTGGCTGTGAAACTCAGAAACAATAGTGATTATAGCACCATCGAGTCAAAACCCATCGGAGAAAGGCCGGAAATAACCCAGGTAGAGCTTCAATGGTGGTCTGGCATGGTTGAAACCCATGATGGCCTCAAAGATGAAGAGACCGGAGAGATAAGGCTTCAAGGCGGCTGGTGGTCGAAACGGGAGAGACTGGAGGTGGCCGGAGAGAGTTTGAGGGCCATCGGAGAAGACGAACCAGAAGGTTCTAAAGAGAAGGAGGAGAGAAAGATAAGGATAGAGAGTGAGAGGTTATCGAAAGAATGAGAGACGGGAGGGGGTTTGGTTAGAGTTAATTAAGGAAATAAAAGATCTGGGCCATTGATCTTATTTGATCAACGGCTCATATCTGATTGGGGTTGGGCCGGGTAGAGAGACGGTTTGGGCTGGGTCGTTTGTGGGTTAGGTGGGTTGGGTAATTGGTTTAAAAATGTGGCTACAATTTAAATAAAATGAGGCTAGGTGTTAACTACTCAATAAATACATAATTAATTAATTAAAAATATCTAATAATTGTAAAAAGATGAAATTAAATTTGAATAGCAAAATTACAATAATTAACTAGTATTAAGTGTAAGAAAACATAAGTTCCGAATTAAAATAATACAAAATCGCCAATTGGGCCATAACTGCAAAATTATTGTGATTGAAATTAAATAAGACCCAATTGACTAATTTGTGAAATAATTGGATATTAATAAATAGAAAATGATTATAAATAACATACTGAGCTAGGAAATATTTTTGAAATTATTTAGAGCATAATTTATGAATTATTTAGATATGAAATATTAAATAAACAAGGAGATAATTTAAATAAAAATATGAAAAAATAGGAAAAAATACTCATTATTGCAAAGAGTAATTTTGAGAGCCTATATGCAAGTTTGAAAATAATTTGAGGAAAAATTGGATATCAACATATATCACTAACCCATAAACATTCAAGACCTAATATTCAATACATATTAAATATCCACACTAGGGTAGGGTCACAACCCTAACTATGGGTCTAGCTACTCATAGAAATAGTAGAAATTAAATATGAAAAGAAGATAAAATTCATAATACTAGATTAAATAATGAAAATCTAATGTTGTAATATGAATCTAATACAAAATTGCCCAAAAGGGAAGTTCCAGCCGTCTCATGTGCTCAGAAAATACACAACATAACCCAAAAGGTTCTATTTATTATAGGTGAAATTTTCAGACAAAAATACCCCTGCGGAGGTTGTGCGGCAGCGTAATTCTGAGCGCGACTGCAGTCTTGCTTTCGCGGCCACGTAATTCTTATCGCGGTCCTCATTCTTCACTTCTTGATCTAGGTTGAGCATAGTTTCTCGGGCCGCATAATTTCTATAGAGGTCGCGTAAGAAACTTCCGCGGCAACGTAATTCTGACACGGACCGCACTTCTCATTTTTGCTTGAATTTTAAGCTCTTTGAACTTCAGTCACCATGGTCCGCGTAATTTTAATCGCGGTCGCACCTTTCTAATGTTGATCGCGTTCATCTTTTCTCCCAAAAATACACTTCTCTGAATCTTCCTGTCGCGGACCGAAATAATGATCGCGACCGCGTTGTGAATTTCGAGGCCGCACAATATTTGTGCGGTCCGCGTTTCAGATCCCTTGGCCTAGTCTTGGTTTTTATTCAGATGTTGACTCCTTTATGAGTTGATTATGACTCCTTTTGGAACATTTTGAACAATCCCTGCAAGCCAACATATTACAATAGTTTCCACGAATACCTTCATGCATTTTTTGCCCAAAACACAAGTAAAAGAGAGCAAATAATAGGTTAAAATCCCTACTTATCACGTCGCAGCGGGTATTGTACAACGCTGAGTAATTTAGTGTACTGAGCATTGACCATAGTGAAAGAGGATACGAAACAGTGAGAATGAGTCCTATGAGGGTGTGAGTACATGAACTCATCATCGAGATGCATTGCATTTGGTATGCGTACTTGAGATACATGCACAGAGATGCATTTCCTTCTCCTACCTAGTTTGGGACATTTATGATTTTCCCTGTATCTTGACATATAAGCATAGAGACGTACTTTCCTCATGCTATCTGAAAATGAAACATCTTACGTGTTGTTGAAAGGATTTTTGGGAAAAATCATAATTTTCAAACTTACTCATATTTTGGCATATTCCGTAAAAGATTTGAGTTTTCACTGAGATACTTGAAAAGCATGCCCATTTTCTAGAACTGTGAACGAGCTGAGCATCTTACTTCTGAGATACGTCTTTTATTACTTGTATTATGCTGTTATGAACTATTGCGGAATAGTAGTATTGTACCCGACCTTGTGTTAGCTCGTCACTACTTTCAACCTAAGGTTAGGTTTGTTACTTATTGAGTACGTGGGGTAGGTTGTACTCATACTACACTTCTGCACCTTGCGTGCATATATTGGCTGTGGATGTTGTTGTGTTCGATGGGAGCTGGATTGAAGATGTACCTGCGTCCCGGTTGTAGCTGCCACTTGTTTGTGGTAGCTTTAGATCTGTAAAACTTTGTTTATGTACTTTTCAAACAGACGATATATTTATTTCATTTCAGCCTTGGAAAATGTATAAGATTCAGTAAATTACTTTCGTTTAATTATCTTGTTAATATCATTGGAATTGGATTATTACTAGTTGGCTTACCTAGCGAGTTGGGTTAGGTGCAGTCACGACTAGTGGATTTGGGCCGTGACATTATTAGCTTCCAATTTCTACCCCAAACAAAAAGTATAGACTTTCAATATTGAAGAGTTATGGTGTTCATGATGGCTAGCAGAATTTCAATTTTTGTAATATAGTTTAAAATTTCAAACTTCCAATATTGTTCTGCGCATTTCCACTTTTTCCCTAATTATTCAGTCATCTCACTGCAAGTATGTCTCATCTTTCTTGGTTCATGCCCCCTCCGATCGCCTTTATTTGTCATATTTCATGTCAAATCACATAAATTTTGACCAACATTTTAAAATGTATTTTTTATCATATTAATGTGAGATGAATTACAAATAATAATAATTTTTGGTATAGTTTCGGAGTATATAAATTTTAATTTTAAATTATTAAGAAAATCTTATCCAATTTTACTTTACAGATTAATCAAATTGACTCTCAAAAAATAAAATATGATAAGTAAAAGTGAACGGAGGGCGTATCTAATATCCTCTCCCTTTCATTATCTTGCCAATTTATTCAGAGTGAACAAAGGACAAGGACTGATTATTTGTTCTTTTCTTTAATTAGCGCTTTTTTATTTTCAATATGGCTCCTTGTCTTTCTTTTTCATTGAATAGTCAACGGGATCTAGATTTAAATATTTCATTATTTCTTCTTCTGTAACTTCAACTTTATTATATTAATGCATATTTAAATTTTATAAATAAAACATAGACTATTTCCTGCTTTTTCCACTTTAAGTAGATTTAAAGGGAAAAAGGTGCGGGGCAGGTAACTCTTAGCCAAATATGTTATGCATTAGATCATATTAGATACTAGCTTAACTACGTATAGGGGTGTCAATGAATATTTAAAGATCGATCAAACCGTACTGTACCGAACTGATTTTTAAATTTTTTTTAATAAAATCGTAAATTTTAATATAAATCTATAATCGTGCCGATAATTAGGATAGTTTTTTTATTTTATAAAAATAAGATGAAATAATACCGAACCGTACAGAATAAGTTTAGATGTGAAAAATATATTTATATATTACGTTTAAAAATCACAAAGCATTAAATTCTTCGTTGGGCCGTGGAATTATGACAACATTTACAAGCCAACAAGTAAACTCAAAATTCTAATTCTCAAACCTATTATGCTACTCATATTGAAATTAAATTATTCCCAACATATTCAAACTATCAATTTTGAGTAGCAAACTACAATGTATTGAATATGTTTCGTTTCGTATGATTTTGATTTATCTTTTTATATAAATAATCTTCTATAGACTTTATTCGTGAGTCACAACTTGGTTCATATCTTTCCACTCGTGTGATTTATATTTTCTTTATATTTGCTTAAATCTTTTACACTGCTATAGAATAATTGATGGATCTATACTCTGACAATCTTTCATGTTTTCTTAATTCATCGCCCTTTAAATGTCACGACCCAAATTCCAAACCCTAGGGATCGTGATGACGCCTAACACCACACTTGTTAGGCAAGCCAATGTTAGAATTCGATTAACTACTTTGCATTTATTATCCATTTAGACATAATAAAATAATAATTTGAAGTAAACTGAATCTATTGGTTATCGATAATAATTTTCAAAGATAAGATAATAAGCAATTAAATAAAACGAACCACGAGCTAATTATATAAATAAATCTAGAACTACCCCATAGTCTGGTGTCACAATTCACGAACTACTAAAGAATACTACAAATATTGGGTTGAAAGAAATAATGTACTGTTCTGAATATAATAAAACAACATTTATGAAAATAACAGAAGACTCTCGGGATCTGAGAACGCCGGCAGATATACCTCGAGTCTCCGAATAAATGAATAGTCGTTCTAAATATCGCTATTGCTGGCCGGTACCTGGATATGCGCAAAAGAGTGTAGAGTGTAGTATCAGTACAACCAACCCCATATACTGAGTAAGTGCTGAGCCTAACCTCGACGAAGTAGTGACGAGGCTATGACGGAGCATTAAATACATAACATGTGACAATAAAAAATAATAAAGCAATAACGAAATCTAAAACAAGTAATTTGTAACAACTGTAACAACAATTTAAAATAACTCAATCACTTTTTTTCCCAGGTCTCAGCTATAATCAAATCCTCGAATAAATTTCCGAACTTCCAAATTTCACTTTAAAATAATCGTATGTGTATAATATGAGAAACAATAGAGTAGAATAGTGAAGTTTCCAAATATTCTTGTTTAAAATCAGTAAAACATAAATGTCCACCCTTATCACAATCATTTCTCCACCCTTATCACAATTTATTTCGCCCTCTTATCATAATAAATTTGTATTTGTTTATCAGAAACTTTCACAATTCAGGCCACGTGTTTCACAACACCTTTAACTCAACACTTATAAAAAGAAAACTATACTTCTCATAAACTCATCAATATTATCACAAAAATGAAACCAATAGGAGTATATATATATATCATAAAAACAATGCCAAACTGCTCAACCTTTCTATATCACAAGGGAACCGAATAAACACTGTAACGACCCAGCCGGTCGTTTTGTGTGTTGGGACTACGTTCCGTGAATGACTCTTTTTATAGCGACTACTCGTACCTTATGACTTGTGTGGGCAGGTAGTTCGAGATTCAGAAGTGATTTGGCCAGTTCAGGAACACTTGGTTCCTGAAGGCTAGCCTATTTGGCTGATTTGGTTCCGAGCAGCATTTTTAGCAAACGACCTCGGAATCGTGTTCTGACAGCTCCAGCAGCTCCGGATGATGATTTCAGACTTGGGAATGTGTTCGCCTCGGGTTTCTGATGACCCGAGAGTATTTCGGCACCTGAATCGGAATTCACGATTTCATGTGATTTGGAATTTAGCCTGGAATTGGACCTCGTGATATCATGGTCCGAATGGAATTCCAGAACTGGCAATAGTTTTGTATAGTCATTTATGACTTGTCCGCAAAATTTAGCGTCATTCCGAGCAGTATAGACCCGTTCGGCGTATTGATGAGCCATTTGATTTTTCTTGAAATCCTAAGTTTGATCTAAGGGGTTTTGGAGAGTGATTCTTGGTTTGAATGATGTTTTTAGTGTTCTGGAAGCTCGAGCAAGTCCGTCATGTGAATTGGGACTTGTTGGTAAAAAATTTCGAGAGCTCAGGTGGGCCCAGGGGTCTCCCGGACCCCGATCGGGGTCAAAAACCAGCAAAACTCATAGCTGGTGGAAATTTACTGGTGTGACCGCACCTACGGTCCATGAGCCGCAGGCGCGAGGTTCGCACCAGCGGAA
>ML259044.1:104346-117383 GCA_005239495.1 Nicotiana undulata
GGGATGATTAATTGAGTTAATCTTGATCCTTAGGCGACGTATAACGCGTTTCTTCAAGAATTATAATTTTCCGGACGCCGAGGCTCAGAGTTGAATTTCCAAAGTACGTCAAGAATACGTTTTTAAGGAAATATTTGATAAATCCTTCTCGAATTTTCCTAAATTGATATAATTATGTGTTTTCGGCTAGTTGCGAGCCATCGAGGGTGATTCAGAGGATTCGTGCGTCTTGTTGATTGGTCCGTTGACCGGAGGAGTACTTGTCCAGCTGAGTCTCCTTTCCAAACTTTGTAAGGGGGAAATGTTCCCTAGGCTCTTTGTTGCTATTTGTGCTTGTTCAGGGGGATACGTACGCACCACGTGACGAGAGTCCGTGCGTGGCATCTATTTTGTATGTTGGGTAGCGGTAGGACCCACGAGCATGTTTTAACTGTTTGTTTCATATTATCTGATGTTTTGTACGAGTTATTACTGATATATGATGAAATTGAGCTATGATAGCTGCGAATTTAATGTACATAATATTCAGATAAGAATTATGAACTCCATCAATTGACTAATTGTGTTACTCATGATATAATTGATAAAGAGCATAGAGCAAATGAGATAATGAGCTGTTGAGTTGGATGAAGGTGGTTAAATTCCTTCTTATACCTGAATAATGAAATAAGTCTTGATAATGAGCCGTTGAGCTAAATTAAGGTGGTTAAAATTCCTTCTTGTACTTGAATTGTTCCATCATGGTAATATTGTGAGCAAAGAGGATAATATGATAAAAATCCTAACTTTGGCTATCAAGTGAGATGTGAGTATCCGATCCCGTTGAGTGTGGCGAGTCGGTACCACGGTGTCTAAATACACACACACATATATATATATATATATATAGGCACTTATGCCGTCATATACACGCATTCATGCATTCATGGCCCCGAGTCACAGGTATGATTCGCGATCGGGGAGAACTTATATTTTCATTGCCCCTGAGTCACAGGTTTGATTCGTGATCAGGGAGAATTATACTGCTAATTTCATTGGCCCCCGAGTCACAGGTATGATTCTCGATCGGGGAGAACTTATATTTTCCTTGGCCCCCAAGTCACAGGCATGATTCGTGATCGGGGAGAGTTTTACTTTGCATCATTGGCCCCGAGTCACAGGTATGATTCGTGATCGGGAGATTATATATATATGTCATTGGCCCCTGAGTCGCATGAATGATTCGCGAGCAGGGAGAGATATTTGCCCACGAGTCGCATGGATGATTCGCGATCGTGGAGATTTTATCGAGTCAGCGCACGAGTCGCAGGTATGATTCGCGAGCGTGTGGAGCTTTATGACCGAGTCAGTCCTTATGAACCACCCTTATGACTTCGGCCGATAGTCTTGTCCGTGTCGGTTATATATACATATATACATTCATAAGCATTGCATTGAGTTGGGATCGTACGATGGTGAGTTAAGGAACGATACAGAGAACTAAAAAGTGAATAACTGAGATAACAAGCTAAGATAAATCACAGATAATGAGAAGGAAAACAAGTGATACACGTGGATAGTCTACAAAGAGAGGTTATGTTTAAGATCTGTTACATGTTTGTTGATTACATGTCTTTATACTTGATGTCTTTTCTCACATGATTTTATTGCTCGGTTGTATCTTATTTCATTATGTACTGGACTTTAGTGAGTATGTATTCTACCTCTCGTCACTACTCTTTACGAGTTTAGACGGGATACTCACTGGGTACATATTTGTTTATATGTACTCATACTGCACTTTCTTTCTTTTTCTGCACTTTATTGTGCAGGTTTTGAGGCTGGTCCGTCTGGTCGTCCGCCTGCTGATAGATACTGATCGCGGTGTCACTCCATACGGTGAGCTGTCTTCTTGGCGTCATCCTGACAACACCTCTTGAGCCTTCTGGTTTCATTTTGCTCAGTCTTTTGTTCCAGATTGTGGCTTGTATATTTTTGTATATGTATATTTCAGTTGTTGTATCTATGTAGCCGCCCGTTGACACTGTGACACTAGTCCTGGCACACACTTATTGTAGTTATCGGGGTTGTATATGTATTGGGCCTAGCTGTGGTTCAACTTGTTTCTACAGCCTTACCCCATGTTGTTATTGTATTCTGCACTTTCATTGTTATTGTTGTTCGTTGGCTTGCCTAACCTCGCCGTTAGGCGCCATCACGACCTGGACCGGTTTTGGGTCGTGACAAACACCCAATACTCTTCCAAAATAACCACAATATTATTAAACAACAAAGTAATAAGTCTAAGTAGTCATAGAAACAATAATTAACATAGAACAATTAAGACATGAATCAATTAAATTGGAAACGGGGAAGGGATCTTGTTTAACAGGTCATTTGGTGATGCATAGATACTCGTCACCTCACCTATACACCACACACATGCATTTCACATAGCAAACAAGTGGGGATTCCTATTCCCTCAAGTCAAGGTTAGACCAAACACTTACCTCAATTTCGTAGGCCACTCACTGCTCAATTACTGCTTTTCCTCTAGAATCTTGCTCTAACATGATCGAATCTAATCATAATTAACTCAATATCATCAATTAATGCCAAAGGAACTAACTTTATTGAAAAATATAATTTTTCCTAAGTTTTCTCAAAAAAGTGAAAATCCGACCCCGGGCCTGCTTGGTCTAAACTCGGGGTTCGGAGCAAATGACGTTTACCCATTCACCCACGAACCCAAATATACAATTAGTTTCGAAATCCAACTTCAATTTGAGGTAAAGATTCGATTTTTACATAATTCCCTAATTCTACCCAAACCGTCAATTTTTACCATGAAAATTTCTAGTTTATGATTTAAAATTGATGAAAAACAATAAGGAATTGAAAGAGTAAAGTTTAGAATTGATTACCTCTGACTTGAGGATGATATTTGGTGAAGCAAATCGTTCCTAGGGCCGCGGGGTTCGTAAATATGAGGAAGAAGAAGGTCTGCCCGTTTTTACGCTGTATTTATATAACTGGGCTGATGACCTATGCGTTCGCATACATCATGTCGCATTCGCGTAGGGACCTGGTCCAATGGCCTAAGCGTTCGCAAAAATTGGTCCACGTTCGCGGAGCTTAATCTCCCAGACCTTCGCGTTCGCGGTCAGGGTTGTGCGTTTGCATAGAAGGAAAACCAAGCGGCTCCCCCAGGCCCACTAACTCTATGCGTTCGCGGGGCCCCAGCCGCGTTCGCATAGAGTAAAATGACCCCCCACCTATTTTTAAACCCTATGTGTTCGCGTTCACAGTGATGCGAACGCAATGCACTAAATATCTGTGCACCAGCAACAACAATTACAACAGAAGTTTAAGTGTAAAATGATCCTGTGACCTATCCGAAACTCACCCAAGCCCTCGGGGCTCTAAAAAACCATGCACGCAAGTCTAAAAATATCATACTGACTTGCTCGTGCGATCAAATCATGAAAATAGCATGTAAAACTATGAATTAAACCTCAAAACTCATCATTTTCATCAAGAACTCTTAAAGTTCATAACTTTTCAACCGGATGTCCGAATCACGTTAAATAAACTCCGTTTTTCACCAAATTTCCCAGTTAGCCTTTAAATACTATAACAAATCTATACCGAGCCCCGGAACTAAAATACGGGCCCGATACCAATGTTTTCAAACATTAGTTCTTTTCTTTATTTTTATTAATATTTCAGCAAAATAATTTCTTTCAAAAATTGATTTCTAAGGCTTGGGACCTCAGAATTCATTTTCGGACATACGCTCGAGTCCCATATTTTACTGCGGACCTCCCGGGATGGTCGGAACACAGATCCGGTCCGTTTACTCAAAATATTGACAAAAGTCAATTTAAATAAAATTTTAATTCTAGAATTTACTATTTCTCCTATTTTCACATAAAAGTTTTCAGGTTTCACGCTCGGGCTGCCCACGCAAATTGAAGTATTTAAAGTTAGTCTTTTTATGACTATTAAGCATGGAACGGAGTCTAAATTTATAAAATGACCCCTTGGGTCATCACATTAAACAATAAAAATGTTCAGAGAGTTTTGTGAAGTCCTATAAAAGTACGCAGATTATTGCATTATACTTCTACTAGTGACTTTTACATGACACTAAAAAAATAACCGAAACTTAACTGAACCGTACCGACACCGAATAGAAACTGACATGATTGGGACGATTTAAGAAAGTCTAACTTTTGTTATACATAGTAAAATAACCGAAAAAATGATATGCTAGAAATTTTATAAAATAACGGATCGAACCGAACCATTGACACCCCTAACTATATGGTTTGCAACTGTGTGTTTTGGATAAAAAACGACAGGATTTTTCACAAAAGATCTTATACAGTATTAAGCTATCAATACATCTTACATTACTTTCTCTGGTTCCTTTTACTTATTATTTTTGGCTTTTGTATGTCTCTTAACATATATATTTTAAAAAACAATTGATTAAATTATTCTTATATATTTAATATCAATTTATTATTGCTTTTGGTTTCACTTATTTTTTCTTGAATTTTTGAAAACAACAAGTATTTTAGACTAATTAATTTTAGTAATCATCCCAATTAAAAAGCCGAAGGGAGTAGCTTTTTTTGTAAACTTTTAATGTGTGACTATGCCTGTGACCCCATAACATTAATTATATTCCTACATTATATGTAAGTTTCATAAAATCTGTTTACCTCGAAAAATAGCGTTAACAATTATATCTGATTTGTGGTTCTAAAAAATATGTGATTTATTCTAATAGTACTAGTTAATAATCAAAAAATGATAAGTGTAAGTGAGAAGAAATGATAGCCAAACCAATGTTGTCAAAAGACTGGGGGCCTCTAGCTCGATAGCCTCGGGGGTCTCGAGGTCAGTCAATAGCAGTAAATTATGAATAATAAATGAAGAACAATAAAGTTGAAGAACAGTTGGAGAGCACGTTAAATGAGAAAATGCAGAGTTGAATGTTCTATTGCAGTGAATGATGATCTTTACAAAATGATCGGGTCCCCTTAAAATATGAACCCTAATATGGTACATTTCTGATAATGACAAAGAATATTATTGGTACAGCTGTATAATGACCTAGTACGGATGTGTACTATCTCTTACAAATTTTATCTGCCCTAACCACGTGTTCTTGGGAAATTCCCGCTTTTTCTTGACTGTCATCGATTTTGCACTACCTCGAGGTAGGTCGCGGTAGGTCCTCGACTTGCTTTCTTGAATTGTACATTCTGAGATCGAACTCGAACTTTACTTCGAACCATTCAAGCTCGGGCTCGGTGCAACAGATACCTCAAAATCGAACTCCTCCGATTTCGGCCGTATACAGATAGTCCCCGCGTTTCACATAATGAAATGATGAGAAACGGTTTGAATTCCCAAGGTCTTTGATAAAGATATCATTCCCGTTACATAGGCGTTGAAATGACCGAAGCATCACGTCGATTCTCTTCCCAAAAAGCATTGAGTGCTCGTCAGAGCCGGTCGGCCACCAACATCAATGAATAGTCGCCGCCTTCCCCTATATATATCCACTTTCGTTTCTCATTGGGAACTTTTTCATTCTGCAATACTTACTCTTCTCTACAAACTCTCCCTTTGCCACTAGTTCTTCCGTCGTGTTAGCCCAAAATCTCGTCGGTTATATTCACTTCTTCTTTTTCTAAAGAAACTATGGCCAAAACTTCTAAATTCGTTTCTCAGAAAGAAGGAACCTCCACTTTTTCTTCCCGTCTGGCAGGGGGTAAACTACCGACGCTCAATGAGATCGTGCCGAACAACTTTTCTTTGAAGAAAGACTTTACAATAGAGAACCCTCCCGACGTTCCCGGGCGTCGAGAACACGCATCGAGGTATATAAGGTCCATCGAGGAGAGACACCTTGAAGTTGTAAGGAGAGAATGTAAGTGGGGGAAGGAGGTCGTTATGCAAATACCTTCTAGAGAAGAGGATATTACGACCCATGTAGAGGGGTTCTTGAGTGTATATACATACCCTTTTACACTGGGTCCCCTTGACCCGTTAGTGCTCGAATTTTGCCAAACGTATCAAGTTACACTAGGCCAGATTCATTCGTCCTTCTGGCGAATCATTTTAATGATGAGGTTCTTCGCCGAGAAGGCCGAGATCGAGTTCACCCTCAGCCACCTCATCCGATTGTATCGACCTCAACATTTCCAAGGTTTAATCAAAATCCAACGCCGATCCTGTCACGACCCGAAATTCCCATCGTCGGGACCATGATGGCGTCTAACATTGAACCCGCTAGACAATCCAATGTATTTAATAATATTTAGTAAAACCTTTATTATTAAGTGGGAACAGGTAAAAATCGACTTTTCCGTGAATAAAAACTTAAAAGTAAGAATAGATAAAAAGGAAATACATAACTAAATCCATAAACTTAACAAATTCTCAAACTAGCCAACCCGGGTCTTTGGAATCACAATGTCGCGGTCTATCTATGATTAATACAGATAAAAAGGTCTGAAAGAAATAATACATCTATTTTCCGAAGTACTAGAAACAGAAATAAAGGAAAGTGGAAGGGGACGCCAAGGCCTGCGGACACCTGAAGGCTACCTCAAAGTCGCCTAGTGGACTGAAGGAAGCCACCTAGCTCAATATCCACTGGGTTCTGTACAAGGATCTGCACAACAAAAAGTGTGAAGGTGTAGTATCAGTACAACCGACCCCATGTACTGAGTAAGTCCCGAGCCTAACCTCGGCGAAGTAGAGTTGAGGCTAGTACACGATAAATAATATCACCTGTGCAGTTTAATAATATATAAAAGAAATAAGGACAGGAAGTAACAATTAAGTACAAGAACGGGGATAACATACTGGGGAAAAAGGGGAAGCAATTACTGAAATACAGAACAAGGCAGTAGTCTAAATATCAAAATAACAACGGGAATTAACAACACAGAACAACAAGTGCACGACATCACCCTTCGTGCTTTTACTCTCATCCTCACAATAAGTAAATAAAAATGGCACGGCATGTCCCCTCGTGCTAAAATATCACAAACATGGCACGGAATGTCCCCTCGTGCTAAAATATCATAAACATGGCATGGAATGTTCCCTCGTGCTAAAAAATCATAAACATGGCACGGAATGTCCCCTCGTGCTAAATAACATAAACATGGCACGGAATGTCCCCTCGTGCTAAATAACATAAACATGGCACAGAATGTCCCCTTGTACTAAATATCATAAATATGGCATGGAATGTCCCCTCGTGCTAAATAACATAAACATGGACAGAATGTTCCCTCGTGCTAAATATCATAAACATGGTACGGAATGTACCCTCGTGCTAAATATCGTAAACAATAGTTTGGCAAGAAAATCAACAATAAGAAACCATAAATGCAAAGGAACAATCAACAGGAATAATACCGTCCCAGCAAGGGACACAACTATAACCAATCTTACACAAGTGTATAATTTAACAAAATATTCCTCAACCGAACAAATACTAACCAGTATTCACGGCCAAGAATTTCCATCAAATGAATAACTACCAAGTTGATATTACGCCCATAACACAATAAACCTCAATGAAATCACATAATTACTAATATCCGACTCACGGGCATGCTTGACAACAACATATAGGTACTCGTCACCTCACCTATACATTGAACATGGAATAATCACGTAGCAAATAAGACTCAACACCTATTCCCTCAAGCTAAGGTTAGGCCAAACACTTATCTCGACTTTCACGATTAAAATCAAGCCTAAAGCACCACTTTTCCTTTTGAACTTGACTCCAAATCAGTCGTATCTAGACAAAATTGACTCAATAAGATCAATAAATGCTAAACAATTCAGTTCCAATGCTTAATTATAGACTTTCTAGTATTCTTCCAAAAACTCCACAAATCCACCCCTGGCCCGCATGGTCAAAACACGATGTTCGAACCAAAACCCGATCACCCATTCACCCACGAGCCCGTGTATATAATTTGTTTTGAAATCCGACCCCAAAACGAGGTCAAATTCCCAATTAATCAAAAAGCCCTAACTCTACCCAAATCCTTAATTTCCTACCCTTAATCTCATGTTTTAGGCCTAGAAAGCTAATGGGTGTTGATAAAAATGGAAGAAAATGAGTCTAAGATCACTTACCTATGAAGTTATGGTGAAGATTTCTTCCAAGAATCGCCCAAAGAGGTGTGGAGAAAAAGAAGTTATGAAAATGGGTTGAAATCCCGTAAGAGTGTTCTGTTTTTGACAAAATAATAACTAGGCAGATTTTGACTTATGCGATCGCGATGGAGGGAATGCGATCGCATAGTTGGCTGGATCCCACGCTCCGCGATCGCGATCGCGATCGCACAGTACTAAGCCTACCCACCCCCACCCCCCCAGCCTTCCTATTACTCTATGCGGACGCAGCACATGCTATGCGATCGCATAGTGCTACAAACCCCTCTCCTCACACTGTACAATGCGATCGCGAAGTACCCTATGCGATCGCCTAGTACATTACACTAGACACCAGAAAATGATTAAAACACCAGATGTTTAAGTTCAAAAACACCCCGACACCTGAGCCCTCGGGGCTCCAAACTAATATGCACCTCGATGTGGACCAAGCTCCGACTTCCTTTTTAGCTATGGCTCGGAAGAGATCGGCCTTTGAGCCCGTATTGGAAGGGGATCTTAGTTTTTTTTATTATAAAAGAAACCCCAGGAGTTACGTCTTATTCCCGAGGAGATGTTTGATCTCCCTAGTCTAGGGACCCAAAGAAGAGCTAGAAAAAGGAAAGCGGCACCTTAACTTAAGAGCTCCATTTCTTGTTCCTGAGCGGAAGGTACGCTCAGCCTCTGATACATTGCTATTTCTTAATCCTTGAAAAAATATCATACGGACTTATTCGTGCAACTAAATCACCAAAATAACATCTTAAACAACGAATCTAATCCCAAATTCAATGAAATTTCCCAAAACTTCTAAAACTTCAAAATTTGCATTTATGGTCTGAATCACGTCAAAGGAATTCCGTTTCTTACCAAACTTTATAGATATGACACAAATATTATATCGAACCTGTACCGGAGTCCGGAACCAAGATACGGGCCCGATACCACAAATTTCACATATAATTGCCCTTTAAAAAATCTCTTATATTTTCAGAAAACAATTTCTTTTAAAAATTTATTTCTCGGGCTTGGGGCCTCGTAATTCGATTCCGGGCATACACCCAAGTCCCATATTTTCCTACGGGCCCTCCTGGATCGTCAAATCATGGATCCGGATCCGTTTACCAAAAATGTTGATCAAAGTCAACTTTATTCAAATTTCAAATACAAAATTGTCAATTCCTCAGTTTTTCACATAAAGGCTCCCGGGCTGCGCACGCAAATCGATGTGAGATAGAAGGAGGTTTTCATGACCTCGGAACACAAAATTAGCTAGAAATACACGAGATGACCTTTTGGGTCATCACAATCTCCACCTCTAAAACAAACGTTCGTCCTCGAATGGACATAGAAAGGTACCTGAATCGTGGAAAAGATGGGGATATCAGCTCCGCACATCGGACTCGGACTCCCAAGTAGCTGCCTCAATAGGCTGACCTCTCCACTGAACACGGACCGAAGGATAACTTTTCGATCTCAACTGACGAACCGGCCGGGCTAATATGGCTACCGGCTCCTCCTCATAAGTCAAAGCCTTGTCCAACTGGACACTGTTGAAGTCTAGCACATGAGAGGGATGGGCAAGATACTTCCGAAGCATAGATACATGAAACACCGGATGCGCGGCTGATAAACTCGGTGGCAAAGCAAGTTTGTAGGCTACCTCTCCTACCTTCTCAAGAATCTCAAAGGGACCAATGTACCTAGAGCTCAACTTGACCTTCTTTCCGAACCTCATCGCGCCTTTCATGGGCGACACTCGAAGTAATACCCAGTCTTCTACCATGAATGCCAAATCACGAACTCTGTGGTCTGCATAAATCTTCTACCTGGACTGAGCTGTATGGAGTCTATACTGAATGATATTCACCTTATCCAAGGCATCCTGTACCAACTCTGAACCCAACAACCTGGCCTCTCCCGGCTTGAACCACCCAACTAGCGACCGACACCGCCTACCATATAACGACTCACAAGGAGCCATCTAAATGATCGACTGATAACTGTTGTTGTAGGCAAACTCAGCTAAAGGCAAAAACTGGTCCCATGAACCTCCAAAGTAAATGACACATGCTCGCAACATATCCTCCAAGATCTGAATAATACGCTCGGACTGTCCGTCCGTCTGAGGATGAAACGGTGTGCTCAACTCAACCCGTGTGCCCAACTCACACTGAAATACTCTCCAGAAATTGGAGTTAAACTGAGTACCTCGGTCAGAAATAATGGACACGGGAACACCATGTAGGAGAACAATCTCCCATATGTAAATCTTTGCCAATCTCTCCGAAGGATACGAAACTGATACAGGAATGAAGTGTGTTGACTTGGTCAGCCTATCCACAATGACCCACGCTGCATCAAACATGCTCTGAGTACATGGGAGTCCAACTACGAAATCCATGGTGATACGCTCCCACTTCCACTCGGGAATCTCAATCTACTGCATCACACCACCGGGTCTCTGGTGCTCGTACTTAACCT
Source organism: Nicotiana undulata (assembly GCA_005239495.1). Taxonomy (NCBI): domain Eukaryota; kingdom Viridiplantae; phylum Streptophyta; class Magnoliopsida; order Solanales; family Solanaceae; genus Nicotiana; species Nicotiana undulata. Next base: position 115,012 of record ML259044.1, read on the forward strand.
GCTGACAGTTCAAGCACCGTGCTACGTATGCCATGATATCCTTCTTCATCCTCCGCCACCAATAATGCTGCCGCAAATCCTGGTAAATATTTGCGGCGCCCGGATGAATGGAATACCGGGAACTATGGGCCTCTTGCAATATCAACTCACGAAGTCCATTAACATCACGCACACAAATGTAGCCCTGCATCCTCAAGATTCCATCATCACCAACTGTAACCTGCTTGGCACCTCCGTGTTGAACCGTATCCCTAAGGACACATAAATGACGATCATCATATTGCCGGTCCTGAATACGGTCAAACAATGAAGAACAGGGCGCAGTATAAGCCAAAACACTACTAGTCTCAGAAACATCCAATCTCATGAACCGATTTGCTAAAGCCTAAACATCTAAAGCAAGCGGTCGCTCCCCGATCGGTATTTAAGCAAGACTACCCATACTGGCTGACTTTCGGAAAAAAGCATCGGCCACCACATTGGCCTTCCCCGGATGATATAAGATGGTAATGTCGTAGTCTTTCAACAACTCTAACCATCTTCTCTGCCTCATATTCAACTCTTTCTTCTTGAACAGATATTGCAAACTCTTATGATCTGTGAACACCTCACATAACACACTATACAAATAATGCCTCCAAATCTTTAACGCGTGGAAAATGGCTACTAACTCTAAATCATGAACTGGATAGTTCTTCTCATGAACCTTCAACTGACATGAAGCATAAGCTATAACCTTGCCATCCTGCATTAACACTGCACCAAGTCCGACCCGTGAAGCATCACAATACACGATATATGATCCTGAACCTGTGGGCAAAACTTACACCGCTGTCATGGTCAAGGCTGTCTTGCGCTTCTGAAAGCTCGCCTCACACTCATCTGACCACCTGAATTGGGCACCCTTTTGAGTCAACTTGGTCATCGGGGCTGCAATAGATGAAAAGCCCTCCACAAACCGTAGATAATAACCTACTAAGCCCAAGAAACTCCGAATCTCTATAGCTGAGGTAGGCCTAGGCCAATCCCTGACCGCTAAAATCTTCTTGGGATCCACCTAAATACCCTCTACTGATACAACATGGCCCAATAATGCAATCGAACTCAACCAGAATTCACACTTGGAAAACATAGCATACAACTGACTGTCCTTCAGAGTCTGGAGGACGACTCGAAGGTGCTGCTCGTGCTCCTCCCGACTGCGGGAGTAAACCAAAATATCGTCAATGAAGACAATCACGAACAAATCCAAATAAAGCCTGAACACTCGATTCATCAACTCCATAAAGGCAGCTGGGGCATTTGTCAACCCAAATGACATCGCCAAGAACTCATAATGACCATACCGACTACGATAGGCTGTCTTAGGGACATCAGATGCCCTAATCCTCAACTGATGGTAACAAGATCTCAAATAAATCTTTGAAAACTCTATGGCACCCTGAAGCTGGTCAAACAAATCATCAATCCTCGGCAAAGGATACTTATTCTTAATAGTAACCTTGTTCAATTATCGGTAATCAATACACATTCTCATTGTGCCATCTTTCTTCTTAACAAACAACACGGGCGCACCCCAATGAGAAACATTAGGCCTAATAAAGCCTTTGGCTAGCAAATCTTGTAACTGATCCTTCAACTCCTTTAACTCTGGAGGGGCCATACGATATGGAGCGGTAGAAATGGGCTGAGTACCCGGAGCCAAATCAATGCAAAAGTAAATATCCCTGTCGGGGGCATACCCGGCAGGTCAGCAGGGAATACCTCTGGAAACTCACGAACAATGGGAACAGACTCCATAGGAGGAACCTCGGCACTAGAATCACGAACATAAGCCAAATAGGCCAAACAACCCTTCTCGACCATGCGGCGAGCCTTCATATATGAGAAAACTCTGCGGAAGAATTACCAGGAGTCCCCCTCCAATCCAATCGGGTTACTCCCATGTGAGACCCCATGTATTTTCTTTTCTTCTCTTACGTAATATACGTAAAGTGGCGTGGTTATATTAGGTATATATGATTGCGTATAGCACAATGGGATAATAAGACTGAAAATGTGTGGTAATATCAAGGAACAAAACTAAAGCTTTAGGTCAAAGGAATCCCTTAAACAAAGGTTTGTGGTTAAAGAAATGACTCGGGTAGCACCCCGCACGTTCGGAAGGTTTAAGTTAACTTGCACCTGTGGGATAAGACTAAGAGTGTCTAATATGCTAAGAATAATGTGTTATGAGGTATTATAATATCACACAGGTCACATGTTAATTTTTGGAGTCAAGCAAGTTGCGAAATAAAGGTCGGCAAAAGTTATCGTAAATTTCTCTAATAAATTTTCTAAACTTTGGGTCAAATGTATCAGATAATTTCTCC
>ML259046.1:5744-31562 GCA_005239495.1 Nicotiana undulata
CCCCCCTTGTGTGGTATTGAAGTATAAAACATCATCTCCTCATCTAAAACTTCTTTTTCAAGCAGAAAGCCTTCAAACTGCTCTTTCCAGTTATCTGCTTTGGTGCGATAGTCGTTCATTAACTACTCAGTATGGACAATCCTCTTCATCAGCTCCGTGCCTATTGGGTTGATCTACACAAGAAAAGGAAAAAGTGATTATCAAATAAATATTAAAAGAAAATCACAAGCAAAGTAAAAAGCTAAGGCTTATGCCTTTAAAGATGAATGGACAATGTCATTCATCCATGATAAAGAACTGTGGATTTCTAATTTGGACCTCTCAACTGGGCCAATCAACGGTTTCAGCCATACATCAGCTTGGCCAGATTTCTTCAGAAGATTACCATCCTCGGGGACTTCAATGGTAACTTTTTTCATCATCCTACTTTTGCTGGAAGAACCAACTTCAACATAAGAAGTGGTAACAGTAGGGACAGTTGAGGGAGTCAAAACAACCATGGGTGAAGCAGTGGCAGCAACAATAGGTGCGGGAAGCTGAGGATCGACAGGAGCAGATACTGGAAAAGAGGCAAGAGGTGCTTCTTCAGAAACTAAGTCGAAGTCTTCACTATTTGTTTTGTAGATTCACGAGGTGCGACAGTTATCTCTTCATCGGAGCTCACCAAAGTGGCACTTTCGGGATCATGCATGGGAACTGAACTTGGATGAGGAGTATCTTCATCATCCGAAATGACACGTCTCCTAGCTCGAGGCTTACGTACTAATGATCCCTCCTCTTGTTCTTCTTCACCCTCGGAACCATGAGATCTTTAAGCTTTTCTCTTTGATGAGGAACTCAAAATCATCTCTTGAGCCATAGATAGAGAAAGTCTCGATGCAGCAATAGACGTGGCACTAACACCCCAAATGGGAAACCTTAGCAGAAGAAGAAGTTAGTAAATTTTCAAATAAATATGAAAGCAATGTAGAAAATTGAAGGGAAGGGTACCATGAGTCTTCACTTTCCAACCAAACCTATGAGAAAGGTACTTCCAGGACCTTCCTTCCATAGGAGCAACAGTCAACAATTTTTCTACCCATGCACGGAAGTCTGGGATTTCTTCAACGACTTCCATGGGTTGCCGATAAGAGAAAAAAGAAAAAGAGAAAATAGCCACGAGATTGTAAGTTTTTTTTCTTCAATAAAAAAAAAAAAGAACCTGAAAAAAGAAACTTACGTGCAAAGTTTTATTTTTCTAGAAAAGGCATGTTCTCTTCACCCACTAAACCACTTGTGGGAGCAGCAACAAAACATGCATACCAACCACGTTCCTTTTCATCTTCAGGGCTAACCAAAACCTTTTTACTTCTAGCCACGAGAGTGAATACCCTAAAACAAAATAACTTGGGGGAATAAAGATGAATCAAGTGATAAAAGGTAAAGGGTAAAGAGGCCAAATTATACAAGTATCTTAAACATGCCACAACTCTCCATACGATATGACCAATCTGTCCTAAGTAAACGTTAAAGAAACGACAAAATTCTATGATGACTGGTCAATAGGTGGTCTGAAGCCTAATGTAAAGGAATATGTGTAAACAAAAGAATAACCAACTTTGTACGAAGAGATCCTTTGATTTGCATTAGGAAGTAAAATTGGATCAAATTTTCAATGACATTCTCTTCGCACAAGAGAAATCAAACCCTCAATAATCTGGGAAGGGTAAACATCAGCACGATCACGGGAAGTCATAGAAGTTACTTGGTTTCTAATTGATTCACAATCAGTAGAGAAGGAAAGTTCAGCGGGGATAATTTCATCATCAATGGGTTCTCGAAGAGGTTCACTTGAATCCCTATTTATGGTAGATGATCTGTGAGAAGAAGAAGCCCTAGTTCTAGAAGACGAAGGGGTGGCAACACTGGGCTGAGAAGCAGAACCACGAATAGATACAGATCCCAAGCTACGTAATCTGCCGCATCTTCTACTCCTGACAGGAGAAGATGAAAGGGGAAGTTCATCTACTATTACTACTCTACGAGGATTAGGGTTCGGTGAAGACATGGTTGTATAAGAAAATAATATGTGATGATGAACAAGAACTATTATGGAAGAAGAGTATTGTAGATTGAAGGTTTTCGTGAAAGCAAAGGCATATGAGGTATTTATAAGAAGAAACAACCGTCATGTAAAGGGAGTTATGATGGAAACGTCATAATGAAACAGTCACTTCGTGAATGACGCAGCCACAAAAAGCCCTAAAAGCCGCTGAAGAATTGCAGACCCAATCAATGAATGCCACGTGGCACATGCATTAAATGGAAGTGACATACGACGCATTGTTATGAAGAAGACACAATGATACATGGGAAACGGCGGCAAAAAAAAATTCCCGCCATAAATGTGATCCACTTCCAAATATTCAATTGTTGAATAATTGACAAGTGGGGGAGGGGGACTATCTGTATTGGTAAAAATAAATATTGCACGTGGAATTATATATGTGACTGATATGGAAAGACACGTGGATGGAAATATCGCTCGAGCCTGAATTGCTAAGTGAAGAGACTCCGGCAGGATAAATCAAGACAGTAAATAGGGGAGATTCACGAATTGTCAATTAATGAGGATGAATGATCAGAAACGTTACAGAATCTTCACTAACAGTTACGATTGTCATATGTAACGTCTCATTAATGTCATTAATGCTCATAATGATTCGGTTATAAAAGGAAAAAAACGTTGTACTTGTAGATTCCTATATAAGGCAATGAGATTTCACTTGTAAAGACAAGTTGCTTTGACTGAGAATTTATTTCTTTGACTAAAGAGTAGGGAAATTAATAATGCAAATACTTACAATAAGGGGATATTTGCGTTCTTTAAAATGACCAGCAAGAATTTATATTTTTTAGTTGTCGAATTCAGTATATGATCAATAAAAGAGCCTTCAATCTTTTGGTGGATGCCGATGTGGGCGTGGGCGTAGGTGTAGGTGTAGGGCAGGTGTATGTGGGTGCAAATTGCCGTTAGTACTAAGGAAGGCTCTTAAACTCAGAGGAAGGAGGTTGACTTTTAAGTCTGACTATCTTGTTTTACTGCTTTGAGATTCCAACAGAGATCGCAATAAAATATTATACGGATCTGTATTTACATTAAGGACCGTCAAACATGCCTGCGTTATTAACAGGAAACATCTTAACTGTATACTTCTTTAAAACTTGTAGATCTACGGCTAGCTTAGTCAGCAGTCCACTTCTCAAGACCTGATGCTTCCCAAAATCTTGGGTACTATAAAATTTTAATGCTAATTAAATAGGGAGAGTAGTAATTTTAACTTAGTATCCCCAGATAATAAAACCTTCGTTCAACACTAGGCGCAGGATTCGAGCATAACTTTAAATTCAAAGTTGCACTATTAATGAATTACAATTTACGTAACCTTAATGGATTAAAAGAAAAAAATAAAGGTTGAAAAACCAAAAAGTGGTTAAACGGTGTGGATTTAAGAAAAAAAATAAAGAAATGGCTGATCCAACGGTTTACAAAATAAATATGATAAAAGCAAGAATGAAACTATTGAATCAAGGGTTATATCTTGAGTAAACAATTAGTTTGTCTTTGTCTATAAGCTACCTTAGGCAAGTGGTCTTGTTATGCGATGTGGATTCAATATCGTAAACATATTAAGCAATATTCTAGTAGTGATAAGATAAGGTACTTTAATAATATCTATTTATGACGTAAAAAAGAAAGGTCATCCAACTTAAATAATTCGAGAGACGATTCCAGAAATGAGCCAAAACTACTCTAAAGGAACTTCGCTGTGTAGTCATTCTGTTTAATATCATTTTCACAGAGATTCACTCGATTGAAATAGCTAAAGAATAATGTGTCGTCGTATATAACACTTGTTAAGTAATAGAATTAAGTGAAGAAAAAAAGAAAGATGAACGACATAATGAAAAGAAAATAATTAGACGGTTTAAGAAGTCTCGGATTCTTGGGTAGCTGGAGCTGTCCAGTATGACTTTACTGCAAAAAGAAGCTTTTCTCTTTCCAAAGGTCCATCTTCATGATCCACAATCTGGCTATCCCAGTTCAGCCCATCTCCTATCCTCTTTACTTTGACCAATGTATCTACGTCGTCTCTGATTATTACACTTCCTTCTGGTCTTAATATTCTGTCCATTTCAAGTAATATATCCTCCATTTCACACCTGTGGACAAGTAGAAAAGACAAACAATCTCATATAATTCACCATCCCTTTGTGGGAAATAGTATATAGAATTTAATAGCAACATAGGTTACCTGTCTTTGTAGAGAGTAAATACAGAATCAGCATGGATAAGATCATATGTTCTTGGGTAAGTTGACATGGCCTCACACCTGCACAACAAAGCTAACTGTAAATCAAAATGTAACAAAAAAGGTAAATCAAAATTGAATCAGTGAAAATTCATAGTCGATCCCCACTATAGCTTAGGATTGAGGCGTAGAGTCGTTTTGGTAGTGAAATTACCAGCTTTGATATGTTCCAATTAATCCTCGTTCATAAATAACACCAAGTGTGTTGATTTTTGCTTCAACAGGAACAATATTCATCACCCAAACAGGGTCATTGACCAAATTGGCAGCAAAACCACCAAGGTTGGCATTCATATCCAATAAATTCCGATATCTCCCTGGTTGTCCAAGTTGATTATTCACTGTCTTGTAGTAAGACATTCTTCTTTTCCATAGTTGTGAATCCTTCTTGAAAGTGTCGGCTGTGACCCCGTTTACAGTTCCCCTGCTAATCCTGGGTGGTATTGCGTGCAATCTTTTAGGCCATTTCTCCAACTGTCCACCAGCAACCCTTTTTTCACTTGATACTTCAGGCAAAGGAGTTAAACAAGTTTCAATCTCTGCGTACCTGAATATATCAAATGAACACGAAATAAGCTTAACACATGACATCTTTCGAGTATACTCTAACTATACTGTCTAATTACGATTAAAAAGGTGCACGAACCAGGCTCTATCAGGATCTTGGGCAGGGCACATGGGCGGATTTTTCGACTTTTTTCGTGTTTCTTTACACTGTAAATGATTGTATGGCTTCTGCCAAATTGCAATATCACCCTTCTCAACAAATTTTTTCCAGCAAAGGCTCTTAGCCACCTGCTCAATTTTGGTTTGCTCAGCATTTAGATCTTCCCTGGTTCTTTCCCAACCTTTCCAGTATTTCCTCCAGTTGATCGGTGGACCGGAGAGGATCCAATATCCACCAGGCCTTAAGACTCTGTCAACTTCAATCAAGTACGTACCGTCTGATCCATAACAGTACCAACACAAAGAACTTTAATTACCAATATGATTTATATACGAAAAGTATTAACAATGACGCCTATACTGAAATGGTTACTGGATTTGAGAATTACGCACCATATTCGCCCCAGGGAATGAGGCAACGAGAGCAATGGGCCATGTCAAAAGCTCTAGATGGATAGGGAAGCCTCTTAGAGGCAATAACTCCAATCAAAGCAGGAACTCCTCGTTCAAGAGCAAATTGAACCTGTGCTTCATGTGTGTCCCTAGGTGCAAATGACATGGCTAATATATTCCTTGACAAAAGATAAGCTCCCCAACTCGCCACCTGTGTATATACATTTTAGCAGATGAATTTCTAAACAGTTGTAATGAACTAGTAATTAACAGCACATATTCCTGTCCATAGAGATGAAATGAAACGCTAATTTTCCCCATATTGAGATTCTTTTCGAACAATAAAGTAGTACTAATTTAGCTAATTATATAGAGTTTTGATTGGTAATTTAAATGTGACCATACGAGATATATCCAAATTGAGGAACATATATATATATATATTTTTTGAATATATCCATTTAAATGAAAATATGTTTCATGCAATACTGTCAAATTGTTTGGTCGATAGCATATACAGGTTCATTGTAGAAGAAAGAGACATCATGCATGCATTGCCAGGTGTACAGGAGATATTTATGCACGGGGTCAAAAAAGCTGCCGGTATTCTTTTTTTCACCATCCACTCGCTATGCTAATAATCCAAACAAGAGATGAAGATCATTTTGGTCATTATCTCTTAAGGAAAACAGGGTTCACACAATTCATTCAAATCGTGTCCACATCAATTTCATCAAAATAAGGTAACTTTAGGACTTCCCCCGACTTCCAACATGTGGAGTTAGTCTTTATTATCAAAAAATCAAGAAGCGAAGAAAACGGAGAAGAAAACACCCATATAAGCAAAAAAAAAAAAAGAGGAAAAAAATATGAAAAGAAAAATAATTAATTGGTGTTTTGCGTGATGCATTCAACTATGCCCTGTTTTGAAAGAAGAAAATCGACTGATAATAGAAACTTCAACTAATTAATTAATGCTCTGTTTTGAAAGAAGAAAATCGACTATCAGAGTCAATAATGGAAGTAATGAAGATAAAGAAAGTGAAGTTACCCCACAACCAGTATCAATGGCTGTCCTAATGGAACCGTCTTTTAGATTAATCAACTTTCCAATATCATCAATATATGCATCTGCACCATTAGGAAACATAGTACCACCACCAGGGAATTTAAACCTGTCGCCTCCAAATCGAATCCAGTTCTGAACAGCTTTCTCGACCGTCAATTCTTTGTGTGGAACATTAGCGTACCAAGCCAAATCCCTGCTCAGTGGCCACTTGAATGGATTCTTGTAACCATACGGAGCTGGTATTCGGCATTTCAACAATTCACTCTTTTCTGGACAATGTCTTTCCCTGTATATCAATCTGTCTCTCTTGAATTTCAATGATCTATTTTGGTCTTCACAGGGAGTGTACTCGCTGTACTTAACGTCACACGGCGGGTATATTTTAACAGCGTCATCTGGGGCCACAGCTCCGCCGTCATCAGCGGCGTGGTGAGTGCTAAAGTCTAGTGGGGAGGAAGAAGAAGAAGATGATGATACACGGGAAGTAGTAATAGAGGTATTATTTTGAGAAGGGAAGCAACTAGTGGTAGAGGCAATGGTAGATGTGGTTAAGACGCGAAGGCCAACGTTGCTGTGTTGCAGGTAGCCAGCGTAGTAACAAGCACAACAGAGGAAAGTTACGGCAGTTAAAGAATAATAAAGATTGAGTTTTTTCCAAAAAGAAAAAGGGTGTGTGGCTGCTGAAGGTTTGGAGGTTGGAGTATAGTAAGGGGTTAGGTTAGAACCCGCCATGGCAGATCGAGAGCAAAGTTGGCCTTTGATTTGAAGGGATATGAAAATATTGCTGGCTGCTACGTTTATAGGAGTTAGTGAGAAGAGAAGGACGTTAGGAGTGTAGGGGTGGGGGTGAAGTGGTGTGTGTGTGGGGGGGGGGGGGGGGGTGCTTAGGTAGAGATTTGAGGTGTTTGTTAAAATAAATTCAAGTTGGACATGTTAAGCGAAGTTTACTAGTACTACTAAGGAGGGGCGCATCTAGCATATACTCCGCGGGTTTAATTGAACTCATAACTTTCGATGCGGAGTAAAAATTTATATGTAAAAATTTATTAAATTTACAAAAATAATAGAGATGAACCCATAACTTTCAAATTATAATTGATTCAATGCTAAAAGTTTTAAAAGTTGAACCCATAAAATTTAAATTCTGGATCCGTCTCTGCTACGAAGTTTTAAGCTTCCATTTTGGGTATAAACTTTGACTATTTTTTTATTAAAAAAGAAATTAAAAATATTATTTGCTCATAGAATTTGATCAGTTCTTTGAAAAAGAAAAATTGAAGAAAAATTTTCAAGTTCCAACAACTGATAAGTTTTTTTTCCTCTCACAAAATTTCAATACTTTTTCAAGTAAAATACATGCTTAAACATAACTTCAACTTCCAAATAGTATTATTTTTCAACACAACTTTAAAAACTATTTTTTTTCAAGTTTCTGCCAAATCTATGTCTAAAAACTAGCTACATTATTTGCAAATATAGCTCCTCTTTGGCCATCAATTTTAGCGATTTTTTTTTAAACAATGTTTGTTCATGAAATATGATCAGAAAGAAGTTTTTGAAGATTTTAGGGTTCTAAAGAAAGAAGTTCTCGGCCATGGGAATTCCCCACACTCCAAGGTGAGTGTCTTCGTATAATTATGATGGATCAACACTATTGAATGTTGATATTTGTCAAGATCCAATTTCCCCTCCGTTGGGCGTCGGATGGCACGTAGTCTAAGGGACTAGGTAAGCATAATAATTTTTGAAATAGCAACAATATTTAATTGACATCTAACAATAAGAAATAGAAATCTCTATACAATTACAATTCCCAAAACTGGTAGTACAAGTCATAAGCTCTACAGAGTTTTGCTAAAAATTTCTAAATACTAGTGTTTGGAAATAAGGTACACAATGTGAATACAAAATAAGAAAGTGACTCTGAAGCCTGTGAACGCAGCATCAGGTTTACCTTGAGTCTCCACAAAAACAATCTGCGCAGCTAGCTAATGATCATTTGACTTCGAAATACCTGGATCTGCACAAAAATCTGCAGAAGTGTAGTATGAGTACACCACAACAGTACCCAGCAAGTATCAAGACTAACATCAGTGGAGTAGTGACGAGGAATAGTCAAGACGCATGCTGGACTAAATAACCTGAAGAAGTATAAGGGTAGAGACAACAGAGTATGATATCTAAGTAACAACTGCGCATATTGACAAATAATACGGTAATTTCAATAAGAAAGGAAACAACGACTAACAACGAAACACCATAATAATGACACAGTAGATGTACGGAAACACAGTCTAAATCTGGTGATCACAAGTAAACAAAAGGCAAATAACAACTCAACAAAACGACCACTTTCACACCAGGTTTTTGCCAATAACTTCCACGAGGTACCCAACCTCAGAATATTCACAACTCACGGGTCCCAAATTCCTGAACCCTAACACTAAGCATCATGTGCTCTCATTACAATTTATAACCGCACTAACGACTCACATGCCAAATAAAGCCATTCTCACATAGAAGGAAAGTGAACAAGGGTGTGCATCTATACTCAACAGTATCAAGAAACCTCTTAATCGATAAGAGTGCTTAACTACGTGTATGCTTGTGCAAGTGTCCTAATATAGTTCATGACAACTAGTAAGTATAGGAAAAGAAATGGATAGCACGTAGAATGTTTTCCCACAACTTTTCACAAGATAAATCTCACACAGGTAAGTGTACCACTACACAAATATCAATAACAAGAATGCCCCCAGGCCATCACAAGTCATCACAAATCAATCCCTGACACAACCCACCTTGTCTCGCCACATGTGCAATAGTAAAGTGAATGCCCGCCTTGTCTCGCCACGTGTGCAATAGTAAAGTGAATACCGCCTTGTCTCGCGACACGTGCATAATAATGTTCCCACCTTCTCTCACCACATGCGCAACCCACAAATATATAGCCCGCTTTGTCACGCCGCATGTGCAAATATAAATATTAACAATAGCACGGCAAAAATCTCGTGCATCACAATAACAACAATAGCACGGCAGAAACCTCGTGCATCACAATAAAAATAATAGCACGTCAGAAACCTCGTGCATCACAACAGCAAGTACAACAGTAAAAATGACAATAAATACAAAAGTACGGCAAGTAAATCAACTCAAGAACCTTCGATCACAAAAAACGGTAGAACTAGTTCGCAAGGAATAACCATAATAGAGAATACTAGGCGTAATAAGAACATATCAATAAGGAAGGAAATAATATGCAACAACGGTCCCACAATGAACAGTTCAACAACAAGGAACTAATACGAATCAACTAATTCCAAATAAGGGCAAGTCAACTAAGGTATAGGATATCTAAACTTCTTTTAAGGTTGGGCAATTACGAAAGAGATACAACAAATTCAATTATAGGTAGGCAACAGAAATATAACCATAACCTCAATTAAGGGTGAACAATTACAGAAGAGATAACTATAACTTCAAATAAAGATAAGCAGTTAGGGGAAAGATAACATGGAAATACAAGGGATAACAACTTCGGTTAAGGCACATATGAATCAAATACGCAATAAGAGTGGATTATAAAGCAATTAATTCTAATTAAAGCAGGTAAAGGTGAAACTGGTAATTAAGAAACATAATCATAACAAGAACAACTGCATATCAGTGAATACAAGGACCTAAGAACCCTAAACGGCCAATTTTCCACAAATATGTTCGAGCACGTACTCGTCACCACGCGTACAGAGACTACAATTAGCATAGAAGACTCAAATCCTAAGGGGTAGTTCCCCCACACGAAGTTAGGTAAGATACTTACCTCAAAGAAGACAGACTAATACTCTAAAAAGAACTTCTCGAGTGAAATAGCCTCCGGACGGCTCAAATCTAACCAAAATAACTTCAAAGCACAAATAAAACTCATAAGAAACTATTCTGGATCATAAAGCCTCAATATTTATCAAAATCTAAAAATCAACTCAAAAGTCGACCCCCCGGGCCTGCACCTCGGAACCCATCAAATTTCACAAAACTCGAACACCCATTCGGATACGAGTTCTACCATACTAAATTATCAAATTCCGATACCAATTCGTCCCTCAAATCATGATTTTTTATTTTGAAAATTTTCTTTAAAAACTCCATTTTCCTCAACTCAAAGCACATATTAAATGATAAAAATAAAGATAAAATCATGGAATATAATAAATTCTTGGTGAAGAACACTTACCCAATCGATTTTCTTGAAAACCCCACAAAGAATCACTTAAAACCGAGCTCTACAAGTCAAGATATGACAAAAATGGCATAACCCTCGATTTGGAAAATATATTCTACTCCCCAGGTTATTATGCATCGCGAACACGGAGGAAGGATTGTGTTCGTGAAGAAGAAAAACGAGGCTGCCAAGAAGTGCTTCGCGAATGCAAAGACACGCTCGCGAATGCGGAGAAGAAAGGTCTGATGGCTCACGACTGGCCTACGGGAACGCGGGGAATGGTACGCGAACGCGAAGAAGGGAAACGCATAACTTCGCGAGAGAAGAAGGGAAGGGGTAGGCTTCTGCGTTCGCGGGACTAGGCATGCGAATGCGAAGAACAAATGCTTCTGCCTCCAAATTACTCTTCGTGAACACGAAGGAACTGACGCAAACGCGAAGGAGAAAACCAGATGAAAGATTCAATAGTCCAAAACTATAAGGAAATGGCATGTAGCCCATCCGAAACTCACCCGAGGCCCCCGAGACCCCGTCTAAACATACCAAAAAGTTCCATAACCTAACATGGACTCGCTCGAGGTATCAAATCACATCAAACAACGCCAAAATTACAAATCGCACCATGAATCGAGCTTAGGAACTTTCAAATCTTCCAACTACTAAAACTTGCGCCGAAACCTATCAAATGAACCTGGAATCCCTAAATAACATAACAGAGTTGTTTCAACTCTCGAAATTGCATTCCGACCCCGATATCGCTAAAGTAAACTCTTGGTCAAATCTCTCAACCTTCAAAACTTCAACTTCTTCAACTTTCGCCGAAATGCTACGAATTACCCTACGGACCTCCAAATCCAAATCTGGACGCATGCCTAAGTCCAAAATCACCATACAATTTTTTTGGAATCATCCAAAATCCATTCCGAAGTCGTTTAAACAAAAGCCAAATACCGGTCAACTCTTACTGCTTAAGCTTCCAAAACTTGAATCCTTCTTCTAATTTGACTATGAATCATCCGGTAACTAAATTCAACCACGCACGCAATTCATTACACATAATACGAAGCTGCTTAAGACTTTATGTCGCCGAACGGGACTTAAATTCTCAAAACGACATATCGGGTCGTTGCAATATTAACATTATTATGGATCGAAATCCATAGGAATTCCTCCAATCTTCAAGAATCATTCAAAGGAGTTCAAGTTAGGGTTTGAGCTACAAGAGATAATTTCTCTACTCTATACTTGCATATAGTTATGGATTAAGTATGCAGGTGTGATTATGGTTTAGAAAATGCAATTTGTATGGAGTATTACGGGAGTCCTAAAAATAGATATTTTGAGTTAGGGTTCTTGCCACTTCTCCTCGCAGTTTGTTTGGAGTATTACAGGAGTCCTAAAAATAGATATTGTGAGTTAGGGTTCTTGAAAGAGGAAGATGGTGAATAATGAAATTGTTAATTTTGTTAAGTCGTTTGGTATGTTACTTAGTTGGAAATACTAAAGTATTCCATGGATTGAACAAGGCGTAAAATATGTAATTATTCACCATTGTTGAGCTAAGCAAAGAAGATGATGAATATTGTTGATTTGGTGAAAATGAGTTAAATACTATTCTTTATAATCTTGTAAACAAAAGACTAGTAGTATCGACAAGAGGCTACATCAATAGCTGAAACTTTTTTTCGGGTTCACTAGTGAATATTGTTGTTGAGCTCAAAATAAGAGAACTAGACTTAAAAACTCAAGTATCGACGTCTATGATGAGAATATGAATTTTTACTAGACTTCTGAAGTGGGACTTAAGCGTTGGACACTTAGTAGACTTAGTTGGTATTGCCGTAATGAGTCGTTGATGAATGTGAACTCTAAAATGCAGATATAGACTTGTTGACGACATTTGAGCATTTAAAACAAATTGGAGCATCGTAATACTTAAAGCTTGGACTTGAGGTAAGTTGATTAAATTTACTTTTTTCGAGGGACTTTCTCTAAGAGCATGAATTGGGATAAGACATGAGTTAATTATATGTGTGTGTGCCCATACTTGAAGGGACAAGCGAGTGCGGATATCTTCATGTACTAAAATATTGCAAAGCATATGAAGTGTCATGTTATTTTCTAAAAACCTTGTTTTAAATATTTTTTGGTAAAATGAAATATGAGACTAACATTATAAGTCTAATTAAATAACTTATGTTGATGATAAATGGATTAAACATTTAAGTTTTATTGTCTCCTTTGTTACCTTTGTTTTGTACAATGAGAAATATAATATTTCTAAAACCTTTATATTTCGAAATGCCACTTGTTAAATCTTTAAGGATTGAAAATCTCATTCTATTAATTGCTTAATATTAAAGGAAAAAGGATTTCATTTTATTTTATTCAAACGGTTTGGATTGACTATAAATATCATGATTTGATAAAATAGATACTTTGAGGCTATTTGTTATGAATTTATATTTTTGGTATCAAATATTTTGGGAGTTATTTGTGTTCATTGAGATTGGCTTCAGATATATTGTGTTCGTCGTCATGATACTACATGTGCCGGTGTAGGCGTAGATGACTACTATGTAGTATAGAGTACGACAAAGTATCCTCCTTGAGAGGGTGCTATTTTGTGCTATTAATAGCATGACTGAGTCGATTCGTACTGCACTGCGATGAGACGACCTGAGCAAGTAGGGTATATGATACTTGCCGCTAGGTACATAACCTAGTTGACCTTCTTGTGTCAGCGATGGTATAGTACTCCCGGTGAAAAGGTAAAAGATAATTTTGTTATATTTAGGCGTAAGGAGCCAAAAATAATTTCAATGACTTAATGAAGTTGAAATGGTTTTGTTGATATAAATATTTTAAAAGTTTTTATCATGATTTACATTTTTCAAGTCTTTTCATTTGAAACAATAAAGAACATGAATGATATAGTTGTTATCGTTTTATATCAAATGTTGGTTGCATTATTTTTGTGAAGCCATGTCCCGAGAACTTGAGTTAAAGAGAATCTATGACACTTATTAAGTATCGTGGTGTGTACTCAACCCTCAAGGGCCCCTCTCCAGCGCCCCGCTTACTTTACATGTTTTCAAGATGATACGTGCTACGTGATGAGCGGATGAGGCTAGGATGTCTCTCTTTCCAAGGCACCACTTCTATTCAGTGGTTGCCTTCATGTTGATCTTACTTACTTTTGGCGAAGTTTGTCCCAAATATCTATTTCAGCCGTGTGTTTTAGAAATTCCATTGACAATTGTACGTTATTCTTTTGGAGTTGTAATCGAGAGTTATTCATATGGTATGCATGAAAAAAAATATAGCTATTATTTCGTATTTTTCAATTATTGAGAAATGATGGGTTTAAAGATTTTGTTTTATGTATGGTTTAAATCTTTTAAAATGACTGTGTTTCAAAAAGGCTTCCGCATGAATTTATTTTGCATATAGATGGGCATTCTTCTATGGATTAGTTCGCCCGGGATGGATAGTGTGTCGGGTGCCGGTCACGTGGTTTTGGGTCGTGACAATTATTAAATAATCTTATTTGATCTTTTATGCTACCTTATTATATAATAATTCAATCTTGTACCTTATTTTTTTCTTTGTAATATTGCAAGTTTATTCTTCAAATTGTTGGTGCATAACATCATAAAATAATAGAAAACTATACAATTTATCCAAATAATATAGTCATTAAAATAATACGATACGATACGATACAACACAATATAATATAGTACTATATATATTGAAACTATACATAACAACTATCCAAACAAATGTAAGAATTGAGATGGTTTTTGTTTATCGATGTTGACATGTCCATCCAGTATAAACAAGATGTAAGAATTGAGATGTTATTGTTTACCGGTGTTGACATGTCCATCCAGTAGATGCCAGGGGCGCATTTAGGAGGGCGGAAGGGGGTTTCGCCGAAAAATCATACTGTATTTGTAAGGCAAAATCTATTTTTTACCTATATATATTAAGTTTTGAATCCCCTTAACACATCCCAAAAGTATAGCTTTGTGGTCAAGGGGGTTCAAAACTTGTGGAAGGTCAATTCTCACTAGTTACAATATTTTTTAACTTTTTCTTTTTTGAACCCCCTTCGCGAAGATACTGCCTCCGCCATTGGTAGATGCATGTTTAAGGTAAAGTGAGAAACCAGTTAGGCTTTACTTTTAAGTGTATATTGAGTCGTGCTCTACCGAAGAAAACAAATGGAAATTAGATACTCTGTAGCGCAAAAATTCTCTCTCTAAAAGATGCCTCCCAACGGTAACAAACTGTCCAGTGTGAGCACACGCGCCACCTACATGGAGCCAAATCCGGCCGGCGAACCGGCGCGTATCACTCAACCCAAAGACCCACCCACAGATACAATCCCTCTGGTGTCCCTCCCTCCTAACCCCAAGGCATCGTACTCCACTGCCCTCGCCGACACAACCAGTACATGCAACAACATCAACACCAAATCGGTGGTGGCAAGACAAACGACACACAACGGGAAACCAGAAGTCATCTTCAAAGCTGCCGACTATTATAGGAGTCATGTCGGACACCTGCAAATGGACATTGGTCGGAAAATTCACCATGGGCATACCAAAAATTGAAACAATCAGAGCAAAATCCATTGAACAAATCCCTCTCAAAGGCAAGGTAAGAATTGGGGCATATGATTACAGACATGTATTCATTGAATTTAACAACGAATCCGACTATAACAGTACCTACTTCCAACGATTCATGGGAATTTTTGGTTCTCTAATGAGAATGTTCAAATGGTCACCTGATTTTGACCCAAATGAAGAAACCTCTCTGGCACCTATATGGGTCTTACTACCAGACCTTCCTTATCACATGTTTAAATGGGATTACCTAAAACAAATTCTTGAACAAATTGGCACTCCTCTAAAAGAAGATCTTGCGACCGCTGCTAGAACAAGACCTCACATGGACAAAGTTAGAGTTGAAGTGGACTTGATGAAGCCACTACCAGGTTCAATCTTTGTGGGTATTGAAGGTGACACTACAGGATTGAAAGGCAGAGAACAAAAGCTCGATTATGAGAGTGTCCCTGCATTCTATAGAACCTGTAAGCTGCAAGGACATGACTTCGAAAAATGCAAGGTTGAGGCGAGGAAAAAAGAGCAGGACAGAGCAAGAAAGGAGTCTGAAAACGCTGATACAAAAGGTGTACATACAGAAGAAATTGATGCTGCAGAAAACGTTTCTAAGGGGGACAAAGGGACTCAAATTCAAATGGAAAACATAAAGACGATGGATTTATACAAGTTAGAAACAAAAAGAACAGGAAAAAGAAGTACTTTCAAGCTAAAACGTCAAATGCTAACCTGAGGGAGACCGGAAAAACTGACCAAAGTCAGCCACAACAACAACAACCTACTCCTAAGATCAATTCTGCCTAGAACAAGGATACGAGCAAAGACAAACACCCTGCTGAAATCTCTGAAATTCAGGGAATCAATATACAAGAAAAAGGAGTTAAAAACACCAAGGTCAACAACAAGGAAAAAACAAAGAAGTCTAAGAAGATTAATGCTCAATCTCTGAAAGTCAAGAACAGATTTTGGACTAAGAAAAAGCCCAAGCAAATTGAAGAATTTTTTTTAGAAGCTGTGCAAAAGGAAGGAAAACTAGAGAACAAACCTACTGATAATGTCCTATGCAAGGAACAAGAAAACAAGAACCAACAGAAAGGTCAAATGACAGAACACGAAAGCAGTAGCACGAGTTCAAACAACCAAATCATGTCTCCAATTATGGCAGACACAACTTGCATCCAAAACAAAGGTGGAAAAATTGTGATTGACTTGGGAAGGCTGGAACACATCCCAGGGGAATTGAACAACAAGATTGGACCAGACATAGACAACAACTCTATATATGAATCAGGAGAAGACATACATAGTAATCAATCCCACGAGGCCTCCACAGATGACGAATTTGATAACAATTCTAGAGGAGAAAGTGAGGATGATGATGAACAGGCTGCTGACAGTCTCGTAGAAGCCTTTGCTCCTGCTCCAAAACAGAACGATGATCCTGTAACAAAAGAAACCGAGGAGGTGATTCAAAAACATGGCTTATCTCCAATAGGAAACAAGAGAAGAGACAACAAAGGTAAAGGAGGCAACAAGAAAACCTCTAGTACCTTTCAAACACAAGGCAACTTCCAAACCCCCAACCTTTCCTAATGATCAACATCATCAACTGGAATATTAGGGATATGTTATCCAAGGGTGAAAATGAAAGATTAGCCAAGCTAATCAGAATTCATAAGGCTCAATTTATCATCCTTCAGGAACCTTTTCTTACTTCTGATAAGTTAGAAGACTACAAGAGGTATTTTGGCTTTGATCGAGCTGTTTCCAATAGGTGCAGCAAGTTGTGGTGCTTTTGGAACAATGAAATGAACTGTGAGGTTATTGAAAACAACAGACAACAAATTACCTTCAAAATTAAGGGAGATGAACAAACATACTGGATCACCGCAGTGTATGCAAGGAACAATGCTGTAAAAAGAAGAAGACTCTGGACCAAATTGAGAAACATGAGAAACAGAGTCAATGGGCCATGGACCATCCCGGGGGACTTCAACACCATCATGTCTCCAGATGAGAAGAAGGGTGGAACCCCTCACACCCTTAGCAAGAGTGCAGACTTCATTAATTGTATGAATGACTGTGGCATGACTGACTTAGGCTTCGCATGGAACCCTTTTACTTGGTGTAATGGAAGCATGGGGAGGAAAAGAATCAGCACAAGACTAGACAGAGTCCTTATTAATGAGGAGTGGGCAGATAATTTTCAATCCAACAGAGTTGACCACCACTCCAAATCAGGATCGGATCATAGTCTTATTACATTTCAATTTGGCAATGAGAACCCGGAAGCTATCAAATACTTCAGGTTCCTTAACTTATGGACTAAGCAGAGTGACTACAACTCCTTAATTGAAAGAATCTGTAGCATGGAGGTCCAGGGCAACGATCAATGGATCCTCCAACAGAAACTGAAAGCAGTCGCCAGGGGACTTAGCAAATGGTCCAAAGAATCCATTGGTGATGTCTTCACTTCTCTCAAGCAATCAGAAAGGGCCTGTGTAGGCTGGAACAGGAATATGAAGACAACAACATTGATACGAACAGGAAAAACCTATGCAGGGCACATGCAGAATACATCAGATGGCTTAAAATGGAAGAATCCATACTCAAGCAGAAAGCCAAAATCAAATGGGCTGAAGAAGTTGACTCTAACTCCAAGTGTTTTCACAGTGTGATCAAAGAGAAAAGGAGAAGAGCACACATTCACAGAATAAAAGACAATCAGGGAACATGGATAGAAGAAAATGAAGCCATTGCAAATGCGGCTATCACTCACTTCAGCAATCTGTTCACTCATATCCATAATGAGAACAACATGGCCATTCTGGAGCACATCAACCCTATGGTTTCAGAAGAAGACAACCAGACTATGAATCAAATCTCGGATGAAGATGAGATTCAGCAGGCAATTTTTTCTATAGACCCCAACAGCTCTGCAGGCCCGGATGGATTCAACGGCTACTTCTATCAAGCTTCATGGGACACTATTAAAAGGGAGGTTTGCAATTTTGTACAGAATTTCTTTAATGGATATAACCTTTCTAGATTTTATACTCACACTAACCTGGTCCTCATCCCTAAAGTGACTTCCCCCTCTGCTCTGTCTCAACTTAGACCCATCAGTCTTTGTAATGTGTCAAACAAAATCATTTCCAAAATCTTATGTGCAAGGATAGCTAACTTTCTCCCTAAATTGATTTATGATAATCAATATGGCTTTGTGAAAGGTAGACTAATTACTGAAAACATCCTCCTTGCACAGGAACTTGTTCATGGCATAAAGAAGACCAACCAAGGTGGAAATATTGTCATGAAACTTGACATGTCCAAAGCCTACGACAAATTATCTTGGATCTTCCTCACATATGTGCTAAGGAAAATGAACTTTTCGGAGATAAGCATTGACACCATTTATAAACTAATCTCAGAGAATTGGTATTCCATATTAATAAATGGAACAAGACATGATTTCTTCAAATCATCAAGAGGACTGAAACAGGGAGACCCTCTTTCCCCCATCTATTTATTTTAGCGGATGAGGCTTTATCGAGGGACCTTAACAGACTCAATGAGAATAACCAATTCATTGGTTTCTCTATGAATCCCAAAGGACCTAAGATAAACCACCTGAGCTATGCTGATGATCTAATCCTTTTCTCCTCTGGTGACAGGAAATCATTGAAGATGCTTATGGAAGTCCTGATTGACTACCAGAAAGCATCCGGGCAAGAGATCAACAAAGACAAAAGTTTCTTCCTAAATCACAATCAGGGAGCTGGCAGAAACAACAGAAGGACAATTAAAAGGATCAGGAAGTGGACAGGCTTTAAGCACGTGCAATTTCCATTTACATACCTAGGATGTCCTATATACATAGGCATGAAAAAGATATGTTACTTCACAGATCTTGCCACAAAATTCCAAAAATAGGCGGGCAGTTGGCAAGGGAAACTTCTATCATTCGGTGGGAAAGCTATCATCATCAAGCACATCCTCCAGTCACAAACATTATATTTGCTAGCAACCATGGTCCCTCCAAAATCTATAATCAAGCAAATTGAAATGTACCTGACTAATTTCTTTTGGGGTGAAAAAGAAGGCAAAAAGAGCTACCATTGGTGCTCCTGGGACAACATGATCTTCCCTACCAATGAAGGTGGTGTTGGATTCAAAAAACTTCAAGACATTTGCAACTCATTTGCAGCAAAAAGATGGTGGAGATTCAGGACGGAAAATAATCTATGGACAAACTTTCTCCGGGCCAAATACTACCAAAGATCCAATCCCATTTCTAAAAAGATGGATTCTAAAGACTCTAACTCATGGAGAAGCCTCATGGATTCCAGAAACAAAGTGGAAGCTAACATCCTTTGGAAGATTAACAAGGGCAATAGCCTGTTCTGGTGGGATAGGTGGCTTACATCTGGAAACATCTACACGATAGCCAACCCCAATTACAAGCCAGGGAACATCAACATCAACGATTTCTTCATCGACCATAGATGGAATATGGACCTTCTCCAACAGACAGTCCCTCAGAGAGTAGTTGATGAAATCGAGCAAACCAAGATTGGACAGGAACATATCCAAGACCAGGCTCTGTGGACTCCGAATCCCCAAGGAGTCTTTTCCTGCTCTTCTGCCTTCCATTTTCTAAGGAAAAGAAAAGAACTATATCCTCAGTTAGCCAAAATTTGGGATAAACATCTACCTTTCAAGATCTCCTTTGCATCATGGAGAATTATGAAAGGCAGGCTTCCACTTGATAGCATTATTCAAAGATTTGACGCTAACATTATCTCTAGATGTTGTTGTTGCAGGGTCCCAGAAGAGGAAACTATCGACCACGTCTTCGCAAGTAGCCCCACAACAAGGAAGGTATGGAATTCCATGTCAACCCCCCTTGGCTTTAAGACCACAGGTAGGAGCTTTCTATACAACATAATCAATGGTGGTCCATCCCCGCGAAGAACAATGTCCATAAATTCCTCCTCCAAATCACTCCAATCATAATTTGCTGGGAGATATGGAAGGCCAGGTGTGGTAAGAAATATGGTAAGAAAACTATCTCCTTTATTCGAATTTGCCAACATGTTCTCTTTCAGGTTAAAATGTCCATGGACCAAAAGTACAGCCAAATGGACTGGAATTGGACATGGGAAAAAGTATGCAAGGTGATAGAAGACTACAAGCCAAGACTGAAAAGTATTATGTTCCTATGGAAACCTCCTGATAACAACCAATGGAAAATTAACACGGATGGAAGCTTTATGGAAAATGCAGGAAAAGCAGGAATTGGGGGGTGTTGTTAGGAAAGGAAATGGACAAATGGTAATGGCCTTCGCAACACCAGTCCATTTCTTGACTAACAACTACTCTGAAGTTCAAGCTGCCTTATTTGCTATTCTCTGGTGCTGTGATCATAACTGTCAAAACTTGATTCTAGAAATTGATTCACTCCTGGTTGTCAATATGATTCTTGGTACATACAAAACTCCATGGAGGCTCAAAGAAGGAATCTCTACCATTCAACAAAAAGTGTTTATACATGGCATTAAGGTCAAACACTGTTACAGGGAAGGAAACGAAGTGACGGACTTTCTGTCCAAACATGCCACCACCCTCACACAACATGACATCTTCCTCAACGAAGCAGATCCCCCCCCCCCCCCCCCCCCCCCCCCCCCCCCCCCCCCCCCCCCCCCCCCCCCCCGAAGCCAAAACTGCTATAAATATGGATAGAAGGCAGATCCCAAATTTCAGAATCAGACCGAAGAAGCACTCAGGATGGATCTTCGAGCCTCCTTGAACTTTAACGAAAGAGCTACGGATGTGTTTAAAAGATGATCCTTTTACAGTAGCTCTTCTTTGTTTTAATAGGCCTAGCCTCTAAGCTCACTTGTATAATTTTCTATTGGAGGTCTTGGTTTATGTCCCCCTCCATGTACTATTTTGCTAATGAATAAACAGGGTCGGGGTTTATGCCAAACCCTCCATCACCTCAGGGGTTGAAAACCTGGAAGAATAAAAAAAAGTCTTGCTCTACAGTCTACATTGGTTCCCTTGTGCCACCTAAAATTTCGTCAGCAGACAACAACTTAGAATTGGGAACATGAAGAGAAAGGAATCTTTACACGCCTTTCAGATTTATTGTTTACTTTTTCTAGTTATATACATAGTTTATATATTGATTATACATAATTATACATATATAATATATAAATTATGCATATATTATGTCTTTATCGATTATTTTTAATTTAAGCAAATAGGAAGTCATTTTTATAATGTGTTTGGTCCCGACTCTTATTATAAACTTTTTATTGGATGCATGTATATCTACCACACCTCAATATATATAAACGTATCAATCCTAGAGCATTATTTAATTAGTCGACGTGATCATATGATTTTTGACAGGAGACATTCGAATGACTTAAATAGGGTGGAATGGATATTAATGGTGATTACCAAACGTGAAGGCAACGGAGGCTCTATTCCTATTTGAAAATCCCAAAATAGGCTAAAGTTATACGCCCGCTCTTCCTCGGAAACTGTCACAATTTTATGCAGTTGCTACACATTTCCACACGTCTAAAGTCCAAACTAATTTAATTTTGTTGATCTGCAGGGAACTTTCGTTGCCCATTTGAAGTGCCATTGTTCTAGTTTTTGCTGCTGCCACTTTCTGCGCATTACATAATAATATATAAATAAATAAATAAACTATCAAGAAAATTCTCTCATATATTTGGTGTTTCTTAATGTCTTCTCATTAGTTGTTCTTATTTAATACTCCTCCAACTCCCGAAAAGAATTGCATTTTTTTTATGAGTGAAACAATTTTTTCACAATTAATTTCAACTTTTTTTTAAAGAAAAAAGTTTAACTATGAAATTATAAGTTATTACACTTTGGTATAATTCTTTCAAAAAATGACAATGTCCAAATTTAATTAAGTAATCAACGTCTGAGTTCAGGATTCAGATGCACTGGCCAAGTTTAGACAGGGACGAATGTAGTGTTAATATTAGAGTTCATCCAATTTCACTAAATAAGTATAAAAATAATTTCTAACCGAGTAAATCAAATCAGTACGTCAACATAGAATTTTAAATTCAAACTCATAAAATTAAAATCGTGAATTTATCTCAACATTTAAAATTATACAAAATACCAATAGCACGAAGCCGGTGAAAATTCTTCCATAATAAATGTTTAAAACAATCTTTTACTCCCTCTGTTCACTTTACGCGTGTCACATCATTTTTCAAATGTAATAAAATATGCATCAATTAATATGATTATCATGATAAATTATGTATTTCGTTTAAAAAGTTAAAATATGCCAAATAAAAGCAAACGGAGGGAGTAACATTAAGAAGGACTTCAACTTGCAAAACTTGGTGCTTTAATTTATATGCAGAGATCAAGAAATCATGCTCTGTGTTTTGATGGCACCGAGATTATTACACATTGTTCTTTTCTCTTTCTATCAAGTAGCTCATAGTTTAGTTTAATTCTCTAGACATTGAGTGCAAATTACACAAAAAGCTAAACTTAAAGGTGAAAAGGAAAAAGAAAAACCTTTGATTATCGCACATTGGGATGAAGAAGGTTCATGTCGGCTTTGAGAGAGTCATGACAATGTCATGGAGTAATGGATCAACAGTTCGTTTATTCCAGTGTTTAAAAAGGTGGGGCGTGAGGCGGGGCGTTTTACTAAATACGGGGCGAGACAAATCGAGACACGGGGCGTAAGCGATCTTTAATTTTTTAAATTTATGAATTAATAATATAGCATTATAATAGAAAAAATATAAAAGATACATTAAAACTTTAAAAAACTAAAAGCAATTAAAGAAACTCATATAAATAAAATATTTAGCATATTTTACAAGTATAAATAATACAATATTATTAAAGTTACTATGAAAAATAAATTAACTATAACCTCTTAAGTTTCAACAATTAAAAATTATAGTTTTTTAAAAAATAATATCAAAGTAAATACTCAATAAATTTTATCAACACAGTATAAGATATTACTCCTTCATGAGTAAATATAAAATTATTTTTAAATAGTTAAATAAGAAATGTATGATAATTTTGAGAGACATAGAACAAGACATGAAGATCTATCAAGTAAAATAATAAATTTTCATCTATGTTTAGAAGAAATATTCAAATGATATTCACCCTCACAGTGTTTTCAATTATGCAATATTATGGTTCGTTATTTGAGTTACTCATAATTTTTATATTCCTATTGATAAAAAGAACTTTAATCATTCATTTGTTAAAAATGTAAAGAGTCAACAATGCACATTAATGAATTCAACACATTATTTGCATAGGAACTATTGGGCGAGTCCCGAGCGTTGAGCGTTAAGTGTGTTTAGGGCGCACAGTCGGGTGCTTGAGGAAATAAGCCTCACAGAACTAAGCCCCATGCATGAGTCTCAAGAAGTTTTGATTGTGCCCCGCTCGGGGCGAGCTCCGAGGCGAGTCCCAGAAAAACCTTTTAAAACACTAATTTATTCTAGCTAACACAAGTACATAAAAGAAAGGATTACAAGAAAATACACATGAC
This sequence comes from Nicotiana undulata, assembly GCA_005239495.1. Classification (NCBI taxonomy): domain Eukaryota; kingdom Viridiplantae; phylum Streptophyta; class Magnoliopsida; order Solanales; family Solanaceae; genus Nicotiana; species Nicotiana undulata. Next base: position 29,677 of record ML259046.1, read on the forward strand.
CTCACACCATAATAAAAGATGGCCCTTATTTTTAAGTTTTATCCAACCTAGCCCATATTGTACATATTTTGAAAGCACTAGCAAATTCAAAACTTGTGTTCTTACAACCATTGCTTCTAAAAGCTATGGAGTTAAATATGTGTTCTCACAACCATTATGTTCACTCTCCCTTCTTCTCACACCTTCTACATATTCTTCAAGGGTCCGTCCGTCATTGCTGCTTCTTACCCTGTGTCACCTGGTTGCAATGTAAGAAAATTGAAGAGTAGAAGTCCACCATTGAAGGTCATTAAAAGATTTGCTTTCGAAAATAGGATTTTTTGAGTTTGTTAGTTGTTTGGATTGTGTGTTATTCCAATTGATTGAAAATATCAAAAAGAGTACAAAATTTAAATTTGAAATGATTTGGAGTTGATTTGCGCAAGATTTGAGTTAAATTTTAGAAAAGACACAAGGAAGAAGACGAAGTCAGTTTTTTGTATAATTATGTATAATATTGTATAATAGACATCTTATACAATATTATACACCTTTATACAAGCATCTGTAGACGAACTTCTTTCACGATTTTCAGTTGCAATTCTTGTTCAAAACCAGTCCAAATCTCCATTAAATGACTTCAAATTTTATATACACCTCCTTATACTATTTCTAACAAGTCTAAATAACATCCACTTCAAATTTCTCACAAAATCAAATTCGAAATTTAAACCCACATGTTTAAGCTTGTTAAAAACTTAATTTTCACTATCCAAATGGATGTGTTTTGTTGAACTAATATTTGAGTCGCAGTTACTGATTTGAAAATTAACTTAAAAGGTTGAGCAATCTTTTTTAAATTAAATAGTAATTTTTAGAACCTATTGGAGTTGGATGCTGAATCTTAGCCTACTATTTTGAGCTAGTTAATTACAAATTGAAATATGAAGTATAAAATTGGAAAGCATGAAATTCTATTGTTCTTATATAAAATTTTACCAACATAAAATATTACTATTCATTAAACGTAACATTATGGTATCGAAGTGTGAGTGAACAACTTTGACCTATATAAAACTAAAAGAGGAAAATATTATTTTAATGTTTTCCTTTTTTGACAGAAAGAATAATTTGGAATCTGATGTCCAACAAAATCAAAATATACTTTAAACTCTTATATCTTGTGATGACCCAAAAGGTCATCCTAAGTAATTCCAGCTAAATCTGTGTTCCGAGGCCTCGAAAGCCTCCGTTAATCTCACCTCGATATGCGTGCGCAGCCCGAGCAGGTAGCCGGGAAGCTTTCATGTGAAAATTTGATAAAAATGGGATTTTTGAATTGAATAATTGAATAAAGTTGACTTTGGTCAACATTTTTAGTAAACGGATCCGGACCCGTGATGTGACGTTCCCGAAGGGTCCGTAGGAAAATATGGGACTTGGGCGTATGCCCGGAATCGAATTCCGAGGCCCCAAGCCTGGGAAATGAATTTTTAAAGAAATTTTTTTTCTGAAAATAATAAAGGAATGTGAAAGTGAATAATTATGTGAAAACCTTGTTATCGGGCCCGTGTTATGGTTCCGGAGCCCGGAACAGGTTTATTATATGTTGTTTGTCCTATATGTGAGATTTGGTGTAAAACGGGTTTGATTTGATTGGTTTCGGATCCAAGTGCGAAAAAATGGAGTTCATGAACTTGTGGGATTTCTAAAGGATTTGAAATGTGGCTTGAGAGGTGATTTTATGTTCCCGAGGTCCGAATGAAATTCCGAGATCGGGTATAGTTCCGTTGTGTCATTCATAATTTATCTGCAAAATTTGAAGTCATTCCGAGTGGTTTAGTCCGGTTCGGCGCGTTGGAGTGAATTCTAGAATTTCAAAGTTCTTAAGTTTTGAATTCAGGGGT
>ML259049.1:6846-20219 GCA_005239495.1 Nicotiana undulata
TATATATTGTTGAAGCCCGACCTAGCCTCGTCACTATTTCGCCAAGGTTAGGCTCGGCACTTACTCAGTACATGGGGTCGGTTGTACTGATGCTACACTCTGTGCTCTTTTTGCACATATCCCGACGCGTTCCAGCAGTAGAGGATTCTAGTTGACAACCTGATCGCGTTTGGAGACACGAGGTATATCTGTTAGGGTTCGCAGATATCCGAGAGTATTCTCATTCATGATATATACTGTTTTACATTTATTCAAAATAGCTCACTACTTTCTTTTAGACATTCTTTGTAGCACTCTTAGTCGTTTTGTGGATTTGTGACACCAGACCCTGGGGTAGTCATAGAGTTTATTTTTCAGTTAATTCGTAATTCATTTCGCCTAAGGGATTATTGTTATTAAATTTTTATTCGGTTTTCGAGATTATTTGAAGTTTGGCTAGTGAGATTGAGGGAGTTATGAAACTCAGATTGTGTTGGAAAGTGATGAAAGTTATGACAAATGGTTCCAATTCATTTATTTTCGTTGTTAGTCATGTTTCAGTACTATAATATTGGGATATTGTTAAACGGAATCTAACATTGGCTTGCCTAGCAAGTGAGGTGTTAGGCGCCATCACGGGCCCTAAAGGCTGGGAATTTGGGTCGTGACAAATATGTCCGTAGTCCCAATTTAAATATGCGATGCAGTACAGGGGGAAAGCTCTTGGAATCTCGTCTGTAGTCCCAATTTAAATATGCAATGCAGTACAGGGGGAAAGCTCCTGGAATCTCGTTCGTAGTCCCAATTAAATATACAATGCAGCCACTGAGGAAAACAACCAGAATGCGACATAAACAACATACATTTCCACAACATGCGCAAAATCAACAAAGACCGAATGCAAGGTGCGATGAGCAAATCAATCCAAAGACTTGAATCACAAGAATGGTAAAAACTCACTCATAAGAAGTATCCACTGAAAGGAATGCCAAGCACAAAGAGAAACAGCATAACGAGGGGGAAAAAAGGAAAATATAGCAACGATTCTATATATTCAAGTTCACAACCAAAGATACCAAATCATCCCGGCAAGGGAATCAGCTATAACCAATCTCACTTAAATAATTAGCTTCACCGAATAAACTCAGCTTGAACAAATGCTCAGTAAATAGGCAACACCGAAGAAATATCATCAACATGGATGGTCAACAACTAAACCTAAGTAGCACTTAAGGTAAAATCATTTAAATCACCATGTACGACTCACGGGCATGCTTGACACCAACGTATAGATATTCTAATTACCGTTAAACAATTATAGGGCGAGATTATACTACTTTTAGTCAAATAGGCAGTGTATGAAGGAAGATATAGCATAATGGTAGGAAGGGCAAAGTCTTCATTTAAGTCAATTAAGATCAAATAAGAAACAAAAGAAACGCTAAGAAAATAAATTTCTAATTTGAGCAGGAAGAGATGAAACTAGAGATCAGGAATTCAGATATAACAATTTCAATTCATACACGGGGAACAAAAGGACCTAAAAATCCTAAAAGGGCAATCTATTTGCAAATAAGTCCGAGTACGCACTCGTCACCTCGCGTACGCGGGCTACAATCAACATTGTTGGGCTACAATCAACATAGAAGACTCAATCCTAAGGGGTAGTTCCCTCACACAAGGTTAGGCAAGATACATACCTCAAAGACGACAATCCGGTACTCAAAAATAGACTTCTCGAGCGAAAAGGCCTCCGGACGGCTCAAAATCAACTAAAACAACTTCAAAATACACATAAAACGTATAAGGAACTATTCCGAATAAAAAAGTTCCAATCTTTACAAAATAATGAAAATCGACTCAAAATTCGACCCTCAAGACCGCACCACGGAACCCGACAAATTTTACAAATTCCAATTACCCATTCCGATACGAGTTCACCCATACTAAATTTATCCAATTCCGATAACATTTGGTCTTTCAAATCATGATTTTACATTTTAGAAGTTTTCTTTCAAAACCCACAGATCCCTCAACCCAAAACACAAATAAATGATAAAAACAAGAACTAATTCATGAAATATAATTAATTATAGTGGAAGAACACTTACTCATTCGATTTGTGTAAAAACCCTCAAAGAATCGCCCAAAATCGAGTTCTAGAAGTCAAGATATGTCAAAAATGGTGAAACCCTGATTTTTTGTAAACTTATATTCTACCCAGGCGTGTAATGAATCGTGATCGCGGAATATGGTTTGCGATCGCGAAGAGAAAAGAGGAAAACTGCCCAGGTATTTTTTTGGTCAATGCGATCGCAGGCCAATTATTGCGATCACATAGAAAATGAAATGGCCACTGCCAAAATAGCATTGTGTGATCGCGATTGTGAAGATGTGATCGCAAAGAAGAGGAAAATATACTTTTGTGATCGCGAACGTGTGTATTCGATCGCGTAGAGTGAAGTCTACAAGGTTTTGTGATCGCGAAGTAGACTATGCAATCGCTATTAATAAAAACTAGGCTACTCAAAGAGACACTATGCGATCGCTACTACTCCTATGCGATCGCATATAAGGAAACTAGAAGGCAAATTTCAGCTGTTAAAAAATAAGGAAAATGGACCTGACACCCATCCGAAACACACCTGAGGCCCCCGAGACCCCGTCCAACCTCACACACAAGTCATATAACCTAAAACGGGCTCGCTCGAGATTTCAAAACACATAAAGCAACACTAAAACAACGAATCAAACCAAGAATCGAGCTTATGAATTTGCAAAACTTCAAATATCAAAACTCGCGTCTAAAACCTATCAAATCAACCCGGAATGACGTGAAATTTTGCAGACAAGTCCCAAATGACACAACGTCCCTACAGCCACTCTCGGAATTCCATTCCGAGCTCGATATCAAAATTTCACTTATCAGCCGAAATCGCCGAAATTCTAACTTTCGCGAAATTACCTCAAATCACTCTACGGACCTCCAAATCCAATTCCAGACACGCGCCTAAGTCAAAATCATCATATGAAGTTGTTGACATTAACTAAAACTCATTCCGAGGTCGTTTACACAAAAGTCAAACCTCTGGTCAACTTTCTTCACTTAAGCTTCAAATTTTGAAAATTCTCTCCCAATTCGACTCCAGATTAACCGATAACTGAATCTAACCATGCACACAGGTCGATATACACAATGTGAGGCTGCTTATGACCTTACACCACCTATAGGATCTTTAATTCTCAAAACGACCGATCGAGTCGTTACATTACATAAATAAATAAAGAAAAGAAGAAGTTACACTATAGGGAGCCTACTGATAGGCCCAAAGTCTCTAGAAGTTCTCAATGCCATTAGTGTTCACATCCTTTCATATAATCCAGGTGTGTCAGAGTTCCCTAAGGACCTCAAGGGATCCCGGGCAGTGCTCACACCCAGATTTTCATAACCATACTGAGTAAGTGCAGTGTGGAAGGATCAGCTCTAATGCATCAGAGTTCAGAGGGATCTCATAGGGATCCCAAAGCAGTCACACATTAGAGGGGCAGAACTCAGATTTATAAGAGTATAGTGAGAGTGCTTGATATAGTTTTGAAAAGGTTGAGTTGGAAAACAGTTTTGAAACAGCTTGTTTGAAATAAGTTTTGGAAAACGACAGAAGGTTTCATTTTAAGAGAGAAACAGTTTTGAAAAGGAAAAGGGAATGGGACAATCAAGACAACAACTCAGAACAAAACATAGAGCAAGAAGAGGAACCAAACCAATTCCACAATCACAAACAGGGAAGAAAGGGGTTTGGGGACAAATAGGAAACACATAAGGGTAGGTACATAATAAACAAAATTGCACATAGATTCAGAATCAGAGAAATAAGATGAATTGCAATATTAAAAGAAACATGTTATTTTTTAGGCTTTAAACTAAACTGGAGACATACCAGTTAAGAGAGAATAAGAACAGAGGCAAGAGCTAGAGTGTATAATACTCAGTCTTGGCTTGCAGCCGACTGAGAATAGCAAATAACTAAAAAGAAGAGCAAGAGAGAATATGTGTGTGTGTAAGAGAGAGTTTAGAACAAAGTCTGTTCGTGTCATGCTAATGAGAGAGTAGAGTATATATTGTTTTGAAAACAGGTAGAAAAATATGGTACCAAGTAAAGTTCAGCATAATTATAGGAGTAAATTACAATTAGAATCCAATCAATGTAAATACTCCCTATGATTAAGGAATCATAGTTCAAACAGATACAACAGTGATAAAAAACGGAAAGAAAAGTTAATTGAAGAACTGATTTTACCATATAAAGGGTAGTAGAAGTATAAAGCATGTGATTAGGACTAAATACAGAATATACCATTTAAGGAAAGTGTATATTAATCAATTGATAGCGTGTTTATTCACAGAAATAAGGCAGAACATAGTTTAATTCCGAAAATCAGTCAAGAAAATCGAGTGAGATTCAAATCACAGGGAACCAGTGTCAATCAAAGGAAAATATCACAATTTTAAGAAAAAATAGAAATCAGTAAGGAATATAGTGTAAAACCAATAACGCACTAATCACAGAGATTCAGAATAGTAAAACGATACCAGAAGCACACATATTAAGCAGGCATCAGAAACCCTAATCACAAAATTAGGGATTCGTATCAGAAAAATAGCAAATAATTAAAGGACCGGTAGACAATCATATTTTAGGCATAAGCGACAAAGAATCAAAACCCTAACAATGATTATAGATCAAGAAATCACAGAAACACATAGAATATACACAAAAACACAGTAGCCACGCTAGAACAGGTAAAGAATAGTGCAAAATAACTCGGACTCACAGATTGAACCCAGAAATTTAGAGTTTTTAACAAAAATGACTCAAACAAAAGGAGAACTGCTCAAATAATGATTAAACATGATAAAATCATAAAATAATGCTGAGAAATTAGAAAGAAACTGTTTTTGTAAAGAATTTTTGAAACCCTAGTTTTAAAAGTGAAGAATCGTTTTAGGAAACGAGGAGATCTTTGAAGAAAACATGTAAAAACCTCATAATACACACAGATCTGTTACAGATCTAAAGAAATCAAAGGGTTCAGAGTTAGGGTTTTCAAAGAGAACCCAGAAAGGAAGAAAAGTACTCCAAAATATTACCGGTTTTAGCCGGAAAGTGGTAGATCTTACTCGAATGGCCATAGATGGCCGGAAAAATGGCATGAGATCGGAGAGGTGAGTTGAACCGCCTCTGGTTCACTTGAGAGCCTAAAAACGACGACACACGTTCAAGGGGGAGCCATAAGGCTAGTAGGTGGTGAGACCACCATGGATTCCGGCAAAGAGATGGCCGGAGAAGAGAGGAAACAGGCTCAACAGGTGAAGCGTCTAGAGAGAGAGATGAGAGAGTTAATAGAGACGGCTGAGTGAATGAGAGGGTGAGAATGAAAGAGAGGGGTAGTCGTTTAGGTCTAATTATGGTATGGGGTGATCTGGACCGTTGATTGAATTAATCAACGGTTCAGATTAAGTGAGGAATAGGGTCGGGTAGTGTAAAGACTGGGCTTGGGTCTGGGTTAACTTAATTGGGTTTAAGGGTCCGGTCTAATTTGGGCTAGAATTTAAATAAGGAATGGCTAATTATTAAATACCCAATAAAACTAACCAAAATAATTCAAAAATAGCTGATAATTGTAAAAAATGAAATTGATACTTAGTAAATTAAATTAAAATGATTTATTAGTATCTAAAAATACAAATGACTAATTACCGGATTAAAAATATTATAAAATACATGATTAGGCTATGATAGCAAAGTTATTGCATCTATAGCCAAAGAGTGCCAATTTAGCTAATTATGAAATAATTTGGTGTTAATAGGATCAAAAATAATACATTAAGTCAAGAAATGTTTTTGAAATTATTTTGTAATGCAATTTTGTAATTAATGAAATACTATATATATTAAAATAAATTAATAAAAATATAGAAAAATACCAATTGCTATGAAAGCATGATTTTGAAGGTATATATGCAAATAAAAAATTATTTGAGGAAAAATTGGGTATCAACACCCGCGCTAGTGGTCGCGCTAATGGACTTATGTTTTGTCTCAGTTGTTCCTCACTAGCGCGGTCGCGCTATAATCGAGCTAGTGACCGCGCTAGTACCGTCGCGACAAGGTAAGTTTTTTTTTTTTTTTTTTTTTTTTTTTTTTTTTTTTTTTTTTTTTTTTTTTTCTTTTTCTTTTTACCCCAACCACACAAATTACCCTGACCCCACTTCTTACCCCCCACATCCGCCCACGCACCCCCCCCTCCCCCCCAATCGGTTACACTTTCCCCTCTCCCTAAAACCCTCCCTCTTCTTCTCCTTCTCCTTAACCAAAACAAAGAACCTTCTCTCTTCTCAAGCCCAAGCACCCATACAAGTCCGAGCTCTTGCTCACTCAATCCCCATAACCCAACTCTCCATCTCTCACTCTCTCAACTCCACAGGTATGGGTCTTCTCTACTAGTTTTCTTTTAATTTTGTAGCTTTTCCTTTTCCTTTGTTAAAAACAAATGCAGCTTTTTCTTCTTGTTTAGTAGACATACTTGGTAGTGTATGATTTGTACTGGTGGTTGATGGTATTTGGGGGTGTTGTATGTTGTGATTTAGTTGGGTGATGTTTGAGTAATTGTGGTGGAAGTTGGGGCTTCAATTTGTGTAAATGGGGCCTCCGGTGAATAATGCCCACCATATGTTTGTGTAAATTCCCCATTGAATGGAATTAGCATGACCAATTATAAGGTGAAGTTTGAGTAAGCACAGCTGGGTCACCATGTTGTGCTGAGCTAAGGATATGATTTTTGTAGGTACAATGGCACCCCGAAAGCGTCAAGCCACCGGCTCCTCCTCAATCCAACAAGCAGGTTCTTCCACCGGAAGGCCACGAAAATCCGTTGACACTCTGCCATTCGAAAGCAATAAATTTGTATCAGCAAAGGCCAAGGACAGGTTCGTAGAAAGGAAGCAAAGTTAGAAATACCTTAACGTGGCATGGAGATAAACTCCATCTGACAGAACTGTCCTAGGATGCATGACGAGTTGATGAGGCGCCATTTGGATTTTTCTTTGAGGAGCCCGATGAGGCCAATGCCATGAACGTTAGGTAATTTTATGACAATGCTCCGAAATCCAAAAACCATGTTGTCACAGTAAGGAGGAAGCAGGTGAATGCCTCGGTGGAGGCCATTAGAAGGATTTACAGGCTGCCACCAGCAGTTGATTTGTATGAGGACGGTTATGAGGCGCATGGCAGGAAGTATGCTCAGTGGGATAGGTTCCTCCCAACCATTTGTGTATCGGGCGCAGAGATGATCTGGTACAAGTACGGGAACAAGTTCCACTCATCAGCCCTCAAGTTTGAAGCAAAATGTTGGTTAATAACAGACTCATCCCATCCAACAATACCTCGGAGGTGAACATTCCTCGAGGGTGTTTGATTTGGTGCTTCATGACGGTTGCAACTTTGATGTGCCTCGGTTCATTCACGATGAGATGTTCGTCCGCAATAAGGTTTAGAGGTATGGGTTCTTCTTCCCATCTCTCGTCACTCGATTGTGCCTTGAAGCTGGGGTGCGAGGAGACTTCGTAGTGGATGGCAGAGTGCCAAGGGATTACAACTTCCGAGCTGATAGAGTTACAACGGGAAAGGATGCGGTGATAGTTAATGATGAGGAGGAAGAGCATGACTCTGATGAGGACGATGAGGAGGAGGAGCAAAAAAATGTGGAGGAGGAGCTTGAACATATGGAGGAGGAGCAGCCCACTCAGGAGCATGCTGCAGATGTTGGAGGCCGGTCTAGGGCCAGTCGAGGACAACAAATGGACCACCTGGAGCATGAGGTGGCCGGGTTAAGGACCTCAGTGACTGAATTGGGGTCGAGAGTTGATGCAATGACTGCCCAACAAGCAAAATCAGAAAAGAAGATAATGGGCTGGCTGCGTGCCCTGGGTCGTGCTTGTCACGTGGACTCAGGGACTGTCTCTGACCAGGACTGAGCTTTCAGGGAAGTCCCATTCCTATCTCTTTTTATTTTATTGGCCATGAGGACATGTCCTCATATTAAATGTGGGGTGGGGGAATGATTCCCTTGTACATGTATATATGTATATCCAAATTGGTAGTTATTTTCTTTAATTTTCTTATGAGTTAGCATAATTGTAGTTGTTTTTCATTACTTTCTTTTGAGGTTGTTTTTGTTTATTTGTGTTTGTGATTGTAAATAGTAGTGTAATTAATTAAGTCGTCTTGTCCCGACGACGGATCCTTTCGATGGGGTTCTTAAGGGTCTAAGTCGACCACACAAAAAAAACTATAGTGGATTCTTCCTGATGACGGACTTCTTAGGCAGTTTTCTTGAGGGAAGTTAGTCCAAAGAAAACAGCAAAAAGATTTTCTTATTTTCTTTTTAGGTAGTGTAGAAACTCCCCCTTGGTTTTTCTTATGACCGCGGTTCTTTTCCAAGGGTTTAGCTTGAACCAAGTATAGTTAGTTTTTTTTTAGTTGTTAGCTTTCTTTTGGGTGATGAGCTGAATTAAGAGAAGCAGCCCCTAGCGTTGTTACACCTGAACACAAAAGACCCTAGAGTGTGACGCTTAGGCTCATTTGTTGAATCTTGAGGAATGCCTTAATTTTGTATGTTATAATTGACTTGAATGCTCGGTGGAGTGTTTTGATGAACTAATCGGGAGTGAATTATGTGCCATATGTGTGTGAGCTATTTTGTGATGTATTCAGTGTCCACATTCGATGCCTAGAACTTGTCCTGTGTGTCTGCAAAGCGAAGTAGTAGTTCGTTCAGTCTTAGAAGTGATATAGGTATTTCTTTGTTAAGCCAGATATAAAATTGTATCCACTTGATTGTAATTTTCCATAGTTAACCCCTTTGAGCTTATAAGCCTGTTTCTTCGACAACCACATTAAAAACCTTACCCAATTGTTTGAATGGCTTGTCTGTTTGGACCATGTACCTCCCATGAGCACTTGAATTATTAGAGAGTATGTAACAGTCAAAGTGTGGGGTGGTGGTCTAGTTTTCTAGTGGAATCAAAAGAAATAGAAAGAAAGGTGCAAATCTTCGGGAAAAAAATTATAAAAGAATAAACACCACTAAGAAAAGAAGAACAATGAATAAATGCAGTCCTTGAGGAGTGGTGACTTGATAAAATTGCACCTAAGAGAGTTTTGGGGCAATCTAAAGAGAGTGGTGGAAATTCTGGCCGGGCGTAAGATTGGTCTGAAAGTTAAAGTAACTGTATTAAAAGTGCTTAGGGAGGTTAGTCACTATATCTAAATATATCCTACCCGTCCCTTAGCTTACATTACAACCAAATGAAGACCTAATTGATCTTAGACTGAATGGGCTCGATTAGTAGAGTATTACACTACGGGCAAGCCTATGGTGCATCTTTGTGGCATATGAATGTTCTTTCCGAGAGTGAGTGAATTCTTTCTATTTGAGTTCTTATTCGTTCTTAATATTATTCTTGTGGATACTCTCGTGTGTGTGATGTGAGGGCACTTGATTCACGACGAAAAGGTAAGTCTTGACCTCCGTGTAGAGTACTTTGAGAAGGTAGGAATATTGCATGGCTTGTGAGAGTCGACCCTTGAGGCATGGATGTTACATTACTAGGTATAACTCATGTAATATGTTCGTGGTGTGACACATTAGGGCAATGCATAGTGAAAGAACCTTTGTAGCGTATAGTGAATTGCTCGAGGACTAGCAATGATTTAAGTATGGGGTGTTGATAATAGGCTAAATTCACGTAGTTAGTGTAGATTTACATTCAAACTTAATGATGCTTCACTGTATTAGAAATGTGAAATGATGTTAAAATAGCTCTAATTGTTGATGTTATGTTTCGCAGGAGCAAAATGCACTTATAAGGACCTAGGACGGTGTTTGGAGCCAAATTAAAGGAGAAAAGGCCCATTGGAATATTTAACGTGTGCAAAGAAGGAAGAAATTCGCTGGGATAGAGTATAAGTCCACTAGCGCGGCCTTAGCGCGTGCACTAGTGCAGTCGCGCTAGTCCAGTTGCCAGGGATAGAACAAAACCCCATTAGCGCGGGCTTATCGCGACCACACTACCCAGTGATACCATACAGAATGAAGTCGATTAGCGCGCCCAGTAGCGCGTTGACTAGCGCGGGCGCGCTAGTCCCAGTCGTACGAGTTATTTCCTAGGGGTAAATTTGGAAGTTTGGGGCCATTCCACTTAACCTATATAAGGTTAAACTCGCCCAAAGGAGATGATTATCAAGGTTTAGAGTCTTGTTCAAGAAAAGCAAAGGCAAGAGGCAAGGAGGGAAATTGGGTATCAAATCTCATCTCTCTTCCTTGTGATTTTACCATTGTTGATGAATTCTTTTGTTATATTTTCAGTACCATTATGAGTAGCTAAATACTTTAGTCTAAGGTTTTGGTGAAACTCGTTGAGGATGAACATCTTGTTATATTAATATAGTTTGCTTGGTTTTCATCTATATTTGTTCAACTACGTTCTTGTTGTAGTTGATTGAAGGGCCCTCAATTAGTTGTGCCTATTTAGTATGTATCTGCTCGAGAGGGAGTGCATATTTAGGTAGTTGTTGAACAACACCACTCCCAAAGTATAGGAGGGATCCATAACCGAGGGTTTAAAGGTTGGGTTAGGAATAATGATACCTTGGGTGCAATCTAAAGTGAGCTATAATAAAAGCAGCTAGCGTAGCTCGAGAGAGTGCGTCTAGTAAATTGTCGTAAATGCTCCAGAGAGATTTACCGTAACAAGAGTGCTCGTGATTGATAGAGATAATTAGGCCAAACTATATGAATATACAAGAAGGGATTCCATCAACGGGAAAAACCATAACCTTAGATCCTTATCGCATTTGTTTACACCTCAGTATTAGTTATCTTTTAATTTACTTAATTTCATTCAGTTGTAGTTAGTAAAAATACCGAAAACTAATACTCATAACCTTTGGGAAATTGATTACTAAGAATCGAGTGAGTCTAACAACAATAATTGATAGGTTAATTCCCTGTGGGATTCGACTCTGGGCAAAATACTCAGATTATATTTGCAACGTCCGCTTAGTCTTTTTATAAGACATAGTTGAGCGTGATCACATATCTTTGTTCATGTATTATGATATGATCTACTATTTAAGAAAAATTAAACTCTATTTTGTGGTTATATTTTTTTCGGGCTAAGAATGCTGAGTATTGAGTGTTGCTATTTGTATTCTTAGTTACGTTGGCGTAACTGACAGTTAACTATTTAATAGTCACCTAAATTTCATGTCCTATCATATTTTACATAATCCAAGTTTATTGTAATATAATTTGTATGAAAGTTTGATCGCTCTTCATGTGGTCATAGCAAGTTCTAAGGTTGATTCTTTAGATTTTTCTTGATGATACAAAATCAGCAAAATGATTCGACGAATATTGTACGGATAAAACTTAAATGGATCATCGTTTTTTATCTTTTATTGTCCAATTGCTAAAGCAAATTGATTTCTTTCATATGTTTGAAAGAAGAATTACCGGAAGTGTTCATGAATATTAAACTTATAAGTATCAAATTATGTGCTATAGACTGTTGGATCCATAGAGGAAGAGATCTCATTTTTAATTAAATTAAAATGCATTGGTTTTGGCTATTCATCAATATTATACTCATCTTTCACATCATTGGAAAGTAATATTGAGCACCTATACGCTTTGTGATGATAGTAAATATCGGTCGATATGCTCGCTACTCATCAATTTGAACTTGTACTCCTTTCAAATTTTGTGCAACTTTTCACGCATACTCTAATATTACTTATACTTTTCTCTTTAAAAACGGATTTCACATTACACAAGATTATCATTAATTTGCTTTTCTAATATTTCGGATCATAATAATTTTAAACCTAAACTTTAAGATCAATTTATTATAAGGATTTTTTCCATAGAACAACTTACGTACTTGTGCCGCGAAATTTTATTATATATAATCCGATCTAAACATACCATTTTATATACAATTTGCTTATAAAAGTTAGTTATATACATATCCAATAAAACATACAACATAGATACAATTTGCATATAAAAGTTTTGTTGTATACATATCCAATAAAACATACCACTTTATACTACTTGCATAAAATTATGTTGTTGTATGTATTTTGTTTACCTCTTCGGATTTTAATAACTAGTTCCACCAAAATCAATTAATCTTCACTAAAGTCCATCTAAATTGCGAATCTCAAAAATATCAAAAGATTAAATTCTTTTTTATTTGAATTGTATGTTAAATCTTTAAAGCATAGTGGTAAAGGAATTTTTTTTATTATTTATTTTCACTTTTAGGTCATTAAAATATCTACACTTTTCTTAAATATTCCCTGAAAAATCCTCAAAATCACAATGATGAAAATCATCACTACAAGAAAGTGGACTTTTTGCGACAGTATTTAGAGGCGACCTTAATTATTGTCACAAAAGTAAAACTATTTAGTGGCGACATTTGTTATCGCTACAGTAGGTACACTATTAGTGGCGACTCTATTTAAGTCGCCACTAATATGTGTTAAATATTTCATTTTCGCTAATAATAAATTTTGACTCCAAAGTTATAGTGGCAACTCATAAGTAATCGCCTCTAAAGGGCTTCTGTGGCGATTAGGTCGCCCCTCAATCTCGGCTTTAAAAAATAAAAAAACTATACAAGCCCTAATTGAAAAGAAGGAAGCATGGCCGTATGTTTCTTCTCTGTTTCTCTCTCGAAAGTTCTTGTGATGACCCAAAAGGTCATCTTATGTAATTTAAGCCTTATCTGTGTTCCGAGGCTCCGAGAGCCTCCGTTAGTCCCACTTCGTTATGCGTGCGCAGCCCGGGCGTGTAGCCGGGAAGCTATTATGTGAAAAGTTGATAAAAAATGAGTTTTGATAATTAATAAATGAATATAGTTGACTTTGGTCAACATTTCTGGTAAACGGACCCGGACCCGTGCGGGTCCGTAGGAAAATGTGGGACTTGGGCATATGCTCGGAATCGAATTCCGAGGTCCCAAGCTCGAGAAATGAATTTTTAAAAGAAATTATTTTCTGAAAATAATAAAGGAATAAGAAAGCGAATAATTATGTGAAAACAGTGTTACCGGGCCCGTATTATGGTTCCGAAGCCCGGAACAGGTTTATTATATATTAATTGTCTTATTTGTAAAATTTGGTGTAAAACGGGCGTAAATTGAGTGGTTTTGGATCATAATGAGATTTTGAAGTTTTAAAGAAATTGAAATGTGGCTTGGGAAGTGATGTTATGTTCCCGAGGTCCGAATGAGATTTCGAGACCGGGAACAGTACCGTGGTGTC
>ML259052.1:0-11915 GCA_005239495.1 Nicotiana undulata
ACTTTCCAAGCCACATTTCAAATTCTTTAAAACCTCAAAGTCTCATTTTTGATCCGAAACTACTCAATTCACGCCCGTTTCACACCAAGTTCCACAGATAAGACAAATAATATATAATAAACCTGTTCCGGGCTCCGGAACCACAATACGGACCCGGTAACACGGTTTTCACATAATTATTCATTTTCAAAATCCTTTATTATTTTCAGAAAAAAATTTTCTTTAATAATTCATTTCTCGGGCTTGGGACCTCAGAATTCGATTCCGGGCAAATGCCCAAGTCCCATATTTTCCTACGGACCCTCCGGGACCGTCGAATCATGGGTCCGGGTCCGTTTACCAGATATGTTGACCAAAGTCAACTATATTCATTTATTAATTATCAAAACTCATTCTTTTATCAGTTTTTCACATATAAGCTTCCCGGCTACACGCCCGGGCTGTGCACGAATATCGAGGTGAGGCTAACGGAGGATCTCGGAGCCTCAGAACACAGATATAGCTTAAATTACATAGGATGACCTTTTGGGTCATCACATTCTTAGAAGTACTAGGGTTGCCTATGTTCTTGATTCCCCATATGTCTTATTATTATATCGTCTATTCATGGGTCTTAGAGATTACATAAGTGATAAAGTTTATTTAGTGATATTAACCGAAGGCAAATTGATCTAATGACATCCCGGGAGATCTTATTGACTTACTTCTTCTATATTCCATTAATTTATACATGTATATTGACCCATGACCAAATGACGTTATATACGTGTACATTATATGTATATGGGGTATGGGGAGATGTTATGGAATTATATACGCACCACCACCTGATCAGCTAGCATACACTAATGATTTCGTCCACAGAGGCCGAGATGATATGATGGGATGCTGACAAGCGCAAAACCGGTGTATAAACTTAGGTTTGCTAGTCGAATATAGTATAAAAAATATTGTATCCATAGGGATTGGATTTAAATAGTGTTTTCATAGCTTCTAGTCTTATTTCTATTCAAGACGATAAAAAATTTGGAGTTGTGTGAATTAAAACTAAAATTGACTAACAATCTAACTATTGGCTAATGAAAATTTCAACAAGTGTAAGCAAGAAGATATCAATAGGAGGAAATAGAGGTTGATTGGATAGGTGCAAGATACTTGTTTGGGAATTAACTCTAGTTACTTCACTCTATGGTTCAAGTGAGTCTCTCGAATTCACTGTATTATTAGTTCGAATGTTCAGTAAAAACTCCTCTATTGATTAAGTCTCAACCTCACAATATAAATTAAGTTAAGATTAGTGAAGATATGCAAGAACTCGTAGTTGGTTAGTCTTTAGGAGAACCTCTTTCGATTATTCTCCTAACGAGGTCTAAGCATGAATTCAACTAGCCTCTTCCGATTATCAATAAGAGTCAATGAATTCCACAAACAAGATAATGCAAAACATCACAAGTTATGCCTCTTTCAATTACTTAAACATGTGAATATGTATGCAGTAATTAAAATACTCAAAACGATTCAATACACAAACACTAGAGTTAATATGCACAAACAATTCTCAAAATACCAAATCCATCAATCCCTAAGGAAGAATTACTCCATGGATATGGATAAATTCATCAAAATTGATTTTAATTCAAAGAAAAACATAAAACATCCAAACCCTTGTCTTGAGTGAGGATGAATGGTAATATCCTTGTGCTCTTCCTTCTCCCTCTACTCCTTAGCTTCCTTAGGTCTATATTATGTCAAAAGTCCTCAAAATACCATTTTTCCATGTATATATACCAAGTAGGGTAGGCCCCAAACAAATATACCTTCTCCTATGCAAAATAGGAAACTCTTTTGGAGTTGGACGTGCGCGGCCACACACCTGAAAGTGTGTCACGCACTTCTACCCCATATGCGCGGCCAGTGCGTGATCGTGCACTTTTCACCCTGTTACGATAGGAATTTGACAAAAATGTAAAACATGGAAGTCGTATCCCTTTGAATTATCTTTCCAATGGTATATTGTGGAGACCAAACGAAGTTCCGAGCGATAAGTTATGTGCATTTTACTGGACACTGTGCAATATGCCTGCTTGATTCTTCGTTTGTTCTTAACTATCATCTGCTGATCCCCGAACACGATCCCTACTTAATTCCTTGAGCTTTTACTCACTTCAAAGCTTCAAATCACTTGAATTCATTCCATAACATCTACATAGCTCGTAATCACTCCTACAAGGCATAAAACACACAATTAGTGCAAAACACTAGCGATTAAAGCTCAAACTCAGCTAAAGTGCAGTAAATTGGAATGTAATAATCGGCTAAAATATGAGATTATAGCCTACCATCAGATTCCCTCAAAGGCTTGATGATGTTATGTATGCATATACCTATGCATGATATAAGCCTACCATCAACATGGGATTATGTATCCTACCATCAACACCCCACACTTAAACCATTGCTCGTCCTTGAGCAATCAAACCACACTTCATAAAGGCACAACCTTACTAAGAAATTCTCCTAATTCATCACACCAAGAATATTTAAAACATACTAAGCAAAATAGTGTAACATCCTCACCTCAAGAATTGACTCACAAGCACCATGCATTATTCACAACTTACTCACTTACTCTAACGTAGCGATCAAGAATTACCTTTCCTTCATGAATCAAGATCCCTCACACAACAAAAGAGAGTAGTTCCACAAATAATAAAATTCAAGAATAATAAGGGACTCAAGATAAAAATAATTCACTCACTCTCGGAAACGATATTCATGTGCCACAAAAGTTGCACCATAGGCTTGCCCGTAGTGTACTACTCTACTAATTGAGATCATTCAGTCAAGGATCAAGTAGGACTTTTAACTGGTTGAACTGTAGGTTGCGGGATGGGTAGGATACATTTAGATATAAGGGTGACTACACCTCCCTAAGCACTTTAATACATACCCTTTAACATTTAAAACCCCACACTTATGTCAAACCATACTCCACCTTGAAATCAACATGCATTAACTCCCCCAAATTATTTAAGCACCATTACACCAAGAGTTTCCACTTATCAATGAAGCTCGTTCACAACAATACAACTATTTTTTTTCTTTTCTTGTTCAATTCAAGTGGCTCTTACTTTTTTCAAAAAAAGTGCAACTTTCTCCTTATTTCTTAGGATGATTGCACTCCATTTTCACAACATTTAGAATTCAATATCTACAATATCTTCTCCAACTTATTAGGAACTACAAAACAAATCTTAGAAAGAAGTTAACTAATAATGAAAATAAAATAGGAAAGGAAAAAGAAAAGGAAAACTAAAACCTAATTCATGAATTAGCACTACAAACTATTTCAAACACCATTGATTGCCAATCCCATGCAACGACGCTAAAATTTGACAAGCGCAAAACCGTCATATAAACTTAGGCTCACTAGTAGAATATAATATAGAAAATATCGTATCCACATGTATTGGATTTAAACATTATTTTCGTAGCTTCTAGTCTTATTGCTATTCAAAATGTTCAATAATTTGGAGTTGTGTGAATTAAAACTAAAATTAACTAACAATCTAACTATTGGCTAATGACAATTTCAACAAGTGTAAGCAAGAAGATATCAATAGGAGGAAATAGGGGTTGATTGGATAGGTGCAAGATAATTGTTTATGAATTAACTCTATTTACTTCACTCTATGGTTCAAGTGAGTCTCTCGAATTTACTCTATTATTAGTTTGGATGTTCACTAGAAATGCCTCTCTTGATTAAGTCTCAACCTCACAATATAAAACAACTTAAGCTTAGTGAAGATATGAAAGAATTAGTAGTGGGTTAGTCTTTAGGAGAACCTCTTTCGATTATCCTCCTAACTAGGTCTAAGCATTAATTCAACTAGCCTCTTCCGATTACTAATACAAATCAATGAATTCAACCAATAAGATAATGCAAAACATTACAAGTTATGCGTTTTTCGATTACATAAACATGTGAATATGTATGCAATAATAAAAATACTCAAAACGATTCAATACACAAACACTAGAGTTATTATCCACAAACAATTATCAAAACACATAATCCATCAATCCCTAAGGAAGAATTACTCCATGGATATGGAGAAATTCATCAAAATTAATTTTAAGTCAAATAAATACATAAAACATCCAAACCCTTTTCATGAGTGAGGATGAATGGTGAAATCCTTGTGCTCTTGCTTCTCCATCTTCTCCTTAGCTTCCTTATGTATAAATGATGTCAAAAGTCCTCAAAATACCATATTTCCATGTATATATACCAAGTAGGGTCGGGAACAAACAAATATACCTTCTCCTACGTGAAATATGACACTTTTTCGAAGTTGTACGTGCGCGGCCACGCACCTGGAAGTGTGCTCGTGCACTTGGCCGTGCACTTTTCACCCTATTATGTTGGGAAATTCAAAACACGTATAACTTAAAAGTCGTATCCCTTTGAGTTATCTTTCCTATGGTATATTGTGAATTCCAAAAGGAGTTCCGAAATAAAGGTAATGTGCATTTTACTGGACACTGCGCAATATGCTTGCTCGATTCTTCGTTCGTTCTTAACTATCACCCGTTAATCCTCGAACACGATCCCGACTTAATTCCTTGGGCTTTTATTGATACTTTAAAGCTCCAAATAACTTTAATTCATTCCATAACTTCTACATAGCCCGGAATCACTCCTACAAGGCATAAAACATATAATTTGTGCAAAACACTAGCGATTAAAGCTGAAATTCAACTAAAGTGCAGTAATTGGAATGTAATAATTGACTAAAAAAATGAAATTATAACCTATCAGATGCCTTCAGAGGGTTGATGATTTTATGTACGCATATACCTATGCATGATATGATATTTATTTGCATATGCATGACATTATAAATGTTTCATGATTCACAGAGCTATTCATACTTACAGGTTTAGTTCTTTACTCCATGTTTCTTTCATGTCTTTTATATACTGCTTTCATGCCTTACATACTCGCTACTTTATTTATACTGATGTTCTTTTTGCCTGAGGATGATGCGTTTCATGCCCGCAGGTCCCGATAGACAGGTTGACAATCCTAGTAGGCTATCGGCTCAGCGGAAGGTGTTGGTGCACTCCACTTGCTCCAGAGTTGCCTATTTAGTCAGTATGCTTTGGACATGTATAGATTGGTATAGTGGGGCCCTGTCCCAGCCTTTATGACATTTATGTGTACTCTTAGAGGCTTGTAGACATATTTTATGTATATTGATGATTTTATGGCCTTATCGGCCTATGTTTTGAGTGTACAAATGATCATGTCAGCTATAGGACCATATGTCACATGTATAAGTTTGTATTCCATGTTGGGTCATCCTACTTCGAGTATCCTCATATGTTTAATTCTGGTTATCTCATGACGGCCTTTTCTGGCTCATTTACCCATTATAGTTGATAAGAAGGATACGTTATGTTGGTACACAGCTGAGTTAGGCACTAGGTTCCAATCACGGACCTTCGGTTTGGGTCGTGAAAAATGTGCATTCGGAGCCTGGTCCGGTAAATTCCTCGGATTCATGGTGTTTAACCGAGGAATTGAGATCAATCTCGATAAGATCAAGTCCATAGAGTACATTACCGTGGTAGACAATGTCAAGGACGTTCAAAGGTTAATCTGGCGCATAGACGCCTTGGGCCGATTCATTTCAAGGTCCTCCGACAAGAGCCATCAGTTCTTATTGAATAAGAAAAATAACTTCTTATAGACCCCTGAGTGCCGACAAGCCTTGGAAGAACTCTAGCGGTACCGTTTGAGCCCACCTTTGCTACATGCTCTGAAGGCAGACGAGCAATTATACCTGTACTTAGTGGTATCAAAGATAGTGGTAAGTGGAGTCCTGGTCTAGGAAAAGGAAGGTAGAAGGACCTATCTATTATGTTGGCAGGACTCTAGGCGAGGCCGAAACTAGGTATCCGCACTTGGAAAAATTGGCGCTCGCTTTGCTAAGCGCCTCTAGGAAGTTAAAACCGTATTTTAAATGCCATCCCATATGTGTCGTGACTACTTACCCGTTGAGAAACATAATGCATACACCTGAGCTCTTGGGGCGAGTGGCCAAATGGTCAGTGGAAATAAGCGGATACGATATCCAATATCGACCCTGAACCGCCATCAAATCTCAAATTTTGACGAACTACGTGGCCGACTTCATGCTGGCGCTAATACCTGAGGTCTAAAGGGATTTGTTTTTGAACTCGGGGAATTCTTCGGGGATCTAGACCCTCTTTATGGATGGTGCATTGAACGCAAAGTGGTCCGGACTTGACATCGTGTTGAAGTCACCAACGGGTAATGTAGTTAGGCAATCTATTGGAACTGTTTTGACTAACAACAAGGCCGAGTATGAGGCCATGATTACAGGTCTCGAACTAGGTATAAGCCTGGGGACCGAGGTGATCGAAGCTAAGTGTGATTCCCTCCTTGTGGTGAACCAAGTCAATGGGATGTTATAAGTCAAAGTGGAACGAATGCGAAGGTACCTGGATAAACTACAGGTAACGCTACATCGATTCAAGGAGTAGACCCTGCAACATGTACCTCGGTATCAAAACAACGAAGCCGATGATCTTGCTAAATTGGGATCGTTGGTTGATGACGATAAGTTCAACTCGAGAACGGTAGTATAACTCATGAATCGGTAGTGGAAGAAGGCCACGCCAAAATAAACTCGACAAGCTTAACCTGGGACTGGAGAAACAAGTATATACATTACCTGAAGACCGGGAAACTGCCCTCGGATCCCAATGAATCGAGAGCTCTATGCACAAAGGCGGCCAGGGTTCAGCCTGTCCGAAGACAACACCCTATTCAGGAGAATGTTGGATGTCCCACTCGCCATATGTCTGGGACTGGGAGATACCGAATATGTCTTAAGGGAAGTTGACGAAGGCACCATGGGGTACCATTCGGGAGACGAATTGTTGGTTCTTAAGATAATCAGAGCCGGCTACTACTAGATCAACATGGAGAAAGATGCGAAGGACTTCGTGCGAAAATGCGATGGATGTCTGAGGCACGCACCGATGATTCATTAGCATGGGTAGCTACTACATTCGATCTTGTCACCCCGTCCATTCATGAATGGGGAATGGACATCGTCGGTCCCTTCCATGGGCACCCCGTAAGGCTCAATTTATATTATTTATGACTGACTATTTTTCTAAATAGGTGGAAGACTAGGCATCTGAAAATGAGGGAGAAAGAAGTTATTGATATTATTTGGACCAAATAATATGCTGGTTTAGAATGCCAGCCGAGATTGTTTGCGACAATGGGAAGCAGTTCATCGGAAGTAAGGTGAGCAAAAGTTTTGAGGACGATAAGATTAAAAGGATCCTATCACCCTAGTGGGAATGGGTTGGCGGAGTCTACGAACAAGACCATACTCCAAAACCTTAAGAAGAGATTGACCGATGCCAAAGGAAAATGGAAGGAAATTTCGCCGAAGTCCTGTGGGCATATCGTACAACCTCAAAATCTAGTACCGGGGTCATCCCGTTTCGCTGGTCTGTAGTGCTGAAGTGATAATACCGGTTGAAGTAGGCGAATTGAGTTCTAGGTTACGATATGCGACCGAAGAGTCAAACGATAAGTCCATGAGCACGAGCCTGGAGCTATTGGACGACAGGCGCGAGGCCTCCCTTGTCTGGTTGGCCGCCCAAAAATAATGGATCGAAAGGTATTACAATCGGAGAGCCAACCTTTGACACTTCAATATCGTGGACTTGGTGTTAAGAATGACACTGAACACCCGAAACCCGAATGAAGGGAAGCTGGGACCGAATTGGGAAGGTCCATATTAAATTATCGAGATTACCAGTAAAGGATCATACAAACGCAAAGAGAACGGTGAGCGACTACCGAACAACTGAAACGTAACCCACCTAAAATGATACTACTGCTAAGGTACATCCCCATCCATTCTTTTCTTTACATATAATACCAATTGGATTAACACTTGTAGGCAACGACCAAAGAATGATGCAACTATTAGGCCCGATAACACGCGACGAACTCTTTTTTTCTTGAACCATTTTTGTCCCAAATGGGGTTTTCGGCAAGGTTTTTAACGAGGCAACAATAGATCGTGATAACTTAGAATTGAAGTCTGGTTATGAACCGGAGTGGAGGGTCGCATCAATAGTATCCGAGCCATCTCAATGATCGACCTCGAATACTGAGGCCCATCACCCTCAGCTAATGATATTAGCAAGGAAGGAAACTTTGTGCTTGAACAGTTTGGGCTTGGTGGATACGATTTATTGTAAGAGACAAATAGTTAAATGAACCGTGCCCACATAGACCACTTAAGCCATAACACGAAGCTTCTAAACATTTTCAATCTTGTATGTTGCGCACAGAAATAAAAGAAAGTTTCTACCTTGCAAATACATATTTTGTCCCTTAAGACTATTACATTTTGTTCCTTAAGGATTGATATTGAGCCCATGGGCCGCCTCTATCCGGATCCACGAGAACACCCTCACCTGGGGTCTGTCGTCTAAGGCAAACTCGGACGGCTCGGGATATCGAATCCCGGGGCACAAAAACCTATCAGGCAATGCCTAAACTTAAAAGGCTACGTCTATGCTAGAAACGGCTCGGAGACGTCCGAAGCCTATAATTAAAACATAAGGCCTTCAAAAATTCCAAACTGGTTAAATGGATACCCTCGGCAAAAATATAATCTAAAAACATTTAAGTAAGCACTTTGGGGAAAGCTTCCGGTCATACCAAGCCCCCACGAGTTTCAAATAAAATTACACCGAGAACAGATCTTGTTCAAACCTACGAACAATACCCTATTATTATGTTTCATTTCGTGCTAAGGCATTTGAAATCTTTGCAATAATAAAGAAGAAACCAAAAGAAACAAACTCGAAAATTACCAAAGGAAAAAAAACCTTATATATATTGTATTGGTAAAAAAGAGCTTCACACGTGTAATAAGACTTGATGATTCAGCCAGTTATGTGGAGCAATGAAAACATGACAATTGGACAGGCTTCTATAAAGAGGTACGGGCCAAAGATGCACGACACAATATAACTGTAGGGTAATCAGCTATGGGAAACTCAATAGATTGAAACAAGGAA
Organism: Nicotiana undulata; assembly: GCA_005239495.1. Classification (NCBI taxonomy): domain Eukaryota; kingdom Viridiplantae; phylum Streptophyta; class Magnoliopsida; order Solanales; family Solanaceae; genus Nicotiana; species Nicotiana undulata. The sequence goes on from ML259052.1 coordinate 9,148, forward strand.
GAGACACAGACATAATGAATTCGGACAGAGCTACGGGCAGATTCAGAGATCTTCAATTAATGATCCACACGTTACACAACCTTCACGCAACAGTTACGGTTATTCTTTGTAACGTCACATTAATGTAATAATTAGTCATTAATGAGCGATCATTGCAAGAGGTAGACGTTATATTAAGAAATTCCCTATATAAGGGAATAAAATATAACTTGTAAGGGGCATCCGCACTGCGAACATAATACACTTTACTTTTCCGTGCATCTTATTATTGTCTATTTACTTACTCATTCGTAATTATCATTATTTCCTTAATTATCAAAAACCCGTGTTCATCCTAAAAATTGCTTTGGTCAAAGGATCTAATTCTTTGATTAAACAAATTGGTTTCGTTACCGAGAATCTGATAATTTTTGTTTACTTTTATAGCGATATCCTCTGAATTATGTCGAACCCCAACGATAATAACCAGCAACGAAATGGGACTCCATCACCTCCTGGATCTCCAAGAGGTTCAAGAGAACAATCCCAAGAAAGATCCAACAACAACAACAACGACAACGATAATGATCAAACGTAGAACAAGATCAAGTGAAGCAAATGGTTAAAGAGTATGTGAGCCAGGCTTTGCAAGAATTCGCAAGGCAATTACCAGTGGCATCACCTGCATCACTGACACCACCTCCCAATAATACCATCACCGTGGAAAATCCCCAATCTGGGTTGGTAAACTCAGCAAGTGAAGATACTCCTAATGAATCTCTCGAAACAAGACCAGGTATGACTAATAACTCCGAACTACTAAATTTATTACTAACCTTGCAGAAATAGGTGAAGGAACAAAACGATCGAATCGAGCAAATTCCTGGAGTACCACCTGTTATCAAAGTCATTGACGTTGATAGATATTCTCAACAACCTTGGAAACCAAGTGCGGCACCCTTGCCTATACCCAAGAAATTCAAAATGCCTGATATTCCCAAGTATGACGGAACAACCGACCCACGCGACCATGTAACTGCTTTTACCACCAGAGTGAAAGGCAACGACTTAACAAAACAAGAAATTTAGTCGGTCTTAGTCAAGAAATTTGGAGAAATACTTACCAAAGGAGCATTAACCTGGTATTCTCTTCTCAGTAAAAACTCTATTGATTCTTTTGTTGAGCTTACAGATTCCTTCATAAAAGCACACTCCGGTGTGCAAAAAGTCGAGAAAAGAATGGAGGACATATTTAAATTAAAGCAAGGAGACACGGAACTACTAAGTGAATTTGTTGACAGGTTCTAGCGAGAAAGAATACAACTACCAAGGGTGCCTAATAATTGGGCAGCCATGGCATTTGCAAGCAATCTAAATGACAAAAGCTCAGAAGCCACGAGAAGACTCAGGGAAAGCTTGAGAGAATTCCCAGCTACAACTTGGAATGATGTCTATAACAGGTATAGCACCAAACTTCGTATAGAAGAAGATACTATTGCACGTTCAAAAGACGACAATCGTATCAGTTCCAGTCGTTCCGAGTCAGACAGGAGATCAGGTAAAAACAGGTACGATCCTTATATGGGACCCTCGGGATAAGAAATTCATCCCCCGTTCGAAAATACTAGGTGAGAATATAGACCATCAAGCAGAGATACAGGATCATCCTAATCAAGATCCAGAAAGGATCGAGATGAACAACTAGAGGTAATGCACGAATTGGGGATCACACCTTCAATGTAAGTAATTCCGAACTAGTTTCAGTACTAAGGAATATGGGTGATAAGGTTCGATGGCCCAAAGAAATGCGGTCAAACCCAAATAAAAGGAACCCATATTTCTAGTGTGAGTTCCATAATGATCATGGACACAGAACTGCAGATTGCAGATTTTTACAAGGTGAAATAGAACAATTATTGAAACAAGTCTACTTAACAGAATTTTTTAGTGAGAAAGGTAAACAGGAATACATGAAAAACATGCAGGAGCCCTCGAAACCTCCATCTCCAAATGGAACTGTCAACGTGATACACGGAGGTGAAGAAGTAAACGGAGTGGTTTGCAAAGTAGCCACGAAGTTCACAAATACACACGGAAAGCGGGTTCGAGAAAGTCCGGACGCAGACGATATAATATTTGATGATGCAGATGCCAACGGACTAATGCTTCCCCATAACGATGATCTGGTAATATCCTTACTCATTCATGACACTTACGCTAAAAGAGTGTTGATTGATCCAGGTAGTTCAGTCAACATTATTTTTCTAAGAGTCATGGAAGAAATGCTCTTGGGAAATCAGGTGATCCCAAAGGCACGAGCCATATCAGGGTTTGACAACTCTACGGTTATAACCAAAGTAGAAATTGAACTTAGCACTTATGCTGAGGGAGTAATCAAAAACACCATATTCCAAGTCATCGATACTAACATGGCTTATAACGTAATCATGGAAAGGCCATGGATCCACGACATAAAAATGGTATTGTTGACCCAAGTCACTGCATGGGTTTGAAGATTGACAAATGTCTACCAAGTTGAACCAGGTCCATCAGGATATCATGGTAAAACAGACTCAGTGGCACGCGAAGAGTCCATGCGTAGGAGACAACATGTTATGTGAATTATCTGGGAACTAAGAGGTTGTCTCCTAAAGCGAAAAGGTTGCAAATTGATAAGAGGTTAGAGTTTGAATTCAGCAAGGATAGTAACAAAGGAAGGAAGTTGAGTTTAATACAAACTCTTCCACCAAGGAAGAGTTGCATCAGAATTAAACAAGAACATCTCAACT